>PISX010014789.1:0-33697 GCA_004024625.1 Mellivora capensis
AAAAAAAAAAAAAAAAAGTGTTACGGCCTGGAAAAACAGGCGTCCTTGTGAAAGAGCAGAAATGTGAATAGTTAAGGGGTTTTATGCAAGGTGGTGAGTTCTAAGAAGCCATTTAACAGATGAAGGATCTGAACAAAGGTATCACTTCGGAACAATAGGTACAGAAGCAGAAAGTAAATATGCATTTGGCAAACCAAGTAAGAAAGAATGTTTTCTGGAACCCAGTCTGAGCATCTGAGCCTATCTGTGGCTAAAGGTTAGTTCTGAGGTAAGAGAGAGAATTTATGCTCTGGAAGCACATTTAGTTTCCATGCTTTTTTTTTTTCTTTCATTTCCTTTGTTGTTTTGTGTTTCTCTTAGGGTTTTCTTGTAACTGTCTAAATGTGCTTTCACTGAAGTCAGAACAAAATGGTTTTATATCCTCTGAAACTCATATTACATCAGAGATCAGACTGCCTCTTGAGAGCAGACACCAATAATCTCACTGGCTCTGTATTTCCTCTCCCATCTCCTTCCAACCCGTTCTCCTCACAGCTACATGAATGAGCTTTTAAAAATGAAAAATATAATACATTCTCTCCCTTTCTTGAAGTCTCCTACTGGCTTTCCACACTGCACTTAGGATAAAGCTTAAGACATTATGTAGCCTGTCAGTGGGTTAAGTTTCTGCCTTCGGCTCAGGTCATGATCTCAGGGTCCTGGGATCGAGACCCGCACTGGGCTCACTGCTCAGCGGCAAGCCTGCTTCCTCCTCTCTCGGCCTGCCTCTCTGCCTACTTGCTATCTCTCTCTCTCTGTCGAGTGAATAAATAAAATCTTAAAAAAAAAAAAAAGACATTATGTAGCCTAAAGTAGTGGTATGTTGTAATTGGTTTGTATAGACCCAGAAAATTATTGTTAAATTATTGTTAAATTTTGTAAACTGATTGTTGAAAGCAATCATCATTAAAAATTAAATTATGTAATCCTACAATTAAATAAGCAATATAAAAAGAAAGATAATAAATAGTCAAAACTTATCACTTTCTAGTTATTTTGCACTTTACTCTTATCTATGATCTTAGGTTATTTATGTTGTATTTGTGTGGTGAAATATGACATATTAATGTGCAACTGCACATCTCCAATTTTGCATTCAGTGACATTAGCTAGTGGCTTGGAATCAGTCATGTGGGTATATTTATACCAAGGAAATCTGCAGTGCTATAAATCAGGTTAAATATTTACTAGCACAGCACTGGGGAAACATGATTTGAACCTGGATTAAAGTATAGGAAGGCCAAGCTGATTTCTCCTTGAAGATTTTGTTGGTGTCTCTTTTTGGTATTTCCTCTTTACAGTCACTCCCCAGAAAATAAATCATTTTGAATTGATGAATTTTGGGCACCTGGGTGGCTCAGTTGGTTAAGTGTCTGTCTTTGGCTCTGGTCATGATCCCTGGATCGAGTCCCACATCAGGCTTCCTGCTCAACAGGGAATCTCCTTCTCCCTCTACCCTTACCCCCTGCTCGTGATCTCACTCTCTCAAATAAATCTTTTTTTAAAAAATTGATAAAATTTGTTTATTTATACTCATTTTCATTTAACCTTTGAAATTACATTCTTTGGACAGTCTTTGCCCATCATGCTCCATAAGAATTAACATAAAGTTCATATTCTTTAAAAACTTTACTTTTCTGCCCCAGGTACCATGAAACTTTTGCTTCTCCAGTATTTAAGTGTATAGCATGCCTATTCATAGTTGTACTTATTGTTCTTACTGATTAAAATCTCTTCAACAGAGTACATTACTTGAAGACTGTATTTTTTTAGTTACTCAGTGGCACTTGGGAAGTGAACTAACAGGTATTTTAAGGTTAATTTTATCTGAGTCCAATTGCTATAATATCTATAGAATTTTTCCTGAACTGCATCGAAGGATCTGAAAATTAAATTATGTTCTATTCAGCACTGCCAGTAATAAGAATTTGACAATCATAATTTGTCAATTTGCTTGATAGGACATAAGGCAGAATAGCATCTGGTTTAGCTTTTCCATTTCAGTATTGATTCTAAGATCTTTGAGAAGAGACTATGTTTCACAAGCCCATCAGGAGTAGAAATATGTACCATTTTATAGCCATTTTCTCCTGACATTACTTATACCTTTAGGAATAAAATATGAAAGACAAAGATTTTGGGGCCCTTGTGAAATATTAAGTAAGGAATAAGACTTGGGCTAGCTTTAAAATTAAAATTGTTTTTAAATATTCTTCCAAACAACAACCCCAAGCCAACCCAAGTAAAACAAAACAAAACACAAGCAAGGCACATGTTAAATACACCCCACTCTCTAAACCATAAGGGAATTTTAAATATTGTTAATATAGCCATTTTAATTTTTTAGGTCACAATAATGGTAACTAATTTGAACCTGTGCTATTCATGTAAGAGCTACAGGAAGTCTGTAAATGTTAAGTAGACCAGAAGATCCAAGGGATTATCTACACAAGTCAGTGTTAAGGAGATGGAAAGTTAAAGGATTGTCTTTTGATCTACATGACAATTTCCTTTTAGCAGCATCAGGCAGATATTTGTTTAACAGATCCAAATACTTGTGGTTCTCAGAAAGAAATAATGCCTTTGAATTTCATCAGTATTATATCTGGCTTCAAACAGAAGCATGAGTTGATGTAGGTTTTGTGAAACCTAAAGTTTAATATATTGGGGGACCAATTTTTTTAAACTAATACAGTTAAACAAAATTACATTAATAAATAGAATGAAAAAAGAAATCATAACAATTATAACTTTACCTACATTTTCTGACTGTACACTCTTCGATGGCTTCTTAATATGACAGTGGTTTTGTATTTTCTGTTTAGACAAGATGAACCCAGTCTCTTCTCTGACAGAGTTGATCAAATTCTGTTGTTGAATTTTTTTTTCAAGTTCAAATTTATAAAGCGTGTGACTTCACGCACACATGTCCTCCCTGTTTGTGGTACAGTTACAGATTTATGCCTCCCAAACAGGGATTCTGATAAATTCTATTATGCTTCATTCTTGTAAAAAAGAAAAAGCAATTGTCTGTTGCATTTAGATTGTGTATACTGCATTGATTATATAGTCCTGCTGGGAGGAAACTTTCATTTTACCTAGAACATTGATAGGAATCCATATAACTCATGTAAAGATTGGGGGAATTTTCTACAGATTAACCTCTGTTTCCACACATTTCTTTTTTTTTTTTTTTTTGCCTTGTTTTTCTCCTTGCATAGCATCCTCTGCCAGGTGTTGGTAAAACTCATGTCAAAATGCACCCACTGACCCTACAATTTCATGGCATGGTAGAGTGAACAGCAATATTCACAGAAGGTATCTGTATGCCAGAACTTTTCATGGAAGTTATCACAAGCCATTATATCCCACTAAACCTAAATTAGATATGTCCCAAACCCAACTTCCCCATCACTAAATGCCTGGGCACCTTAAGACCACCTGAAGAGAAACATGAAGGAGTTAGGAAACAGTCTTAACCAATATGGTTGAATTAAATTATTTTTGCAAATGTTACAGAAACAGGAACATTTGAATATATTTCTAGGACTTATTTTTGGACCTTAGGAGGAGCCGGTGCATGTGAGCAGCTCTATAGGATAAACTTCCTTAAGCTTCTTGGGAACTCTGTCTCTGGATACTTTAGGATGCACTATAAAAAATTCTGGAAGTGTATAATGGGGGATTGGAATTAGCTCCACACTAACAAAATGGAAGCTAGGTATCAGATGTGAGATCAGAGATAAATGTGGGTAATTCAAACCATGTTGTTCCCTCAGAACTTCCATCTCAGGAAATGAATCCTCTTCATTCCTCTTTTCTTCACTATTACCTTCTTTCCATCAGTGAGTCCTGTGCATTATACCTCCAAACACTATCATGTCTATCCATTTTCCTCAATCTTAATACTACTAACTTTGGTCACATTACCATCTTCTGTTACCTGGCATTAGGCAGGTTACCTATAACCAGCATCCTAACAGACTTCATGAATGCCCCGATAACCAGACCTACAGTTCACTCCCCACATAGAAATCAGGGGTATTGTCTAAAAACATTGATCAGGTGTGTTACTTTTCTGACTAAAATCATCTAATATCTGCATTGCTCTTAGAATAAAATAGCATCTCTGGTATGGTCTGCAAGGACCTATAAATTTGGTTCCCCCTTGCTTTTCTACCTCAAACTATCCACTTTTTTTTCCCCATTTCTCTCTTATTTAGCCTCAATCTCCTTTTTTTTTGCTTTCCTAGTTTGTCAAGTTCCTTCCTTCCTTGGAGCCTTTGTACTAGCTTCCATTTCCTAGATGCTGTAGTTCCTCATCTTTCCTTGGCTATCTCTCCCTGGCTGAAATATGAGGTCTTCTAACAGGCACCCTTAAATCATCCTATAAAAGTGTTCTCCCTTCGTATCAAATTACCTTATTTAATTTTTATGGTACTTATTATATAAAACTCTCTTACTTATTTAGTTAATTCTTAAGTTGTCCCTTCATGTAGAATGTGTACCTCACAAGAACAAGAAATTTGTAGGTCTTAAACATTTCAGTCAGAATATAGTGTCTAGAATAACTCTTCACAAATGCTAATTCAGATCTGTTTGATGAATGTATTTTCAAAGAAAAGGTTAAATCTGATTTGTGGAATATTAGGAGCCAGGGAAGTACAGTACAACAATGGCAAGGATGTCAGTTACAGAATTATAACATTTCTAAGAACTAAATTGGGAATAGGCCTCAGTACATTGATCAGTATTACACAGGCCTTTCTGGGTCTTGCATCAGTGTCTTATAGGATCCTGAGAAATGCCAAGTACCAATAGACTAAGCAGAAGGAAACAGAGAGGTGACCTGTCATCCCAGGGGCACTTGGAAGGAAATTTAAAAACATCCGATGGACCACAAAAGTGCCCAATTTTGCCATTCTTGGGCACAATGTTAGCACCTGTTGTTTCAAAGCACAGGCTTTATCTAGTGCCCTTTGCCCATCATTGCTCCTAGCAGAGCAAAAGAGGCCTCTAGCTTTAAAATAGCTTTATGCTTATTCTGAGTATCTATGATGAGGCAGATACTGGTAACCTCACAACCCTGTGGCTCAAAATTGAGGTTATAGTACTAGGTTCCACAACTGAAATACTGCTATTGAAATGCTGGATTTAGCTAAGTGACTTTAGTGAATCTCCTAATGCTTGTCATGTTTTATAGAATATTAGGTCTTTTGTTAGTCATGAACAATTTAAAATGTGTAGTCAATTAATTGACTTTAAAATTTTTACTCAGATATCTTGACCAGCCAAAAGAATGTTTTTCTCCAATCAGTTCTCCAATGTTTTTATCGTGCTATTTGTAATGTACAATTCTAACTATCCACTAAAACCAGATAATACTTCTTATTCCCTCTTTATTTCTCAGAACCCACCAAGCTGTTGCCTTAGGAGTGCAGTAGAATCTTTTCCTAAATGTGTGAGACTGAATTTTTAAAGCCATGCATTGATTATTTCTATTTTTTCAACACTGGTGGGTTTTATTATAACAAGAAGATCACATAAGTATTTTCAGCTCATCTAAGTAATGTCAGAATTTCATCTTTTTTCCAAAGCAACTGTTCGAGTTGGGCAGTAGTCACATTAAAATATGTACAGCGCCATCTTTTGATGGCAATCACTGCAAAGAAAAAAAATTATACTCACTGACATCCATCACTTTAGCTTTTGCTAGCTTTTAAAAAATGATGACAATCTGTAACCCTCTCAAACATGGACTAGCTTTTTCCCTCAGTCACATAGTCACTTCCTTTTTGTTGTTTTTTTTTTGTTGTTGTTTTTAGATGAGCCCAGCTGCCTTGTGAGCACTGAAATGTCAGAAAAAAAAGCATTTTCCGTAAGAGAGAAAAAGAAGTAAATGTTCTAGGAGGCAAGGCAACCACAGAAATCATTAAAAATCTGAAGAAGTGATTCTCTGCTTATTGTACATGGGTGACCCCCGTTAGTGTTAATGACAGTTTTGAATACACTGACAAGGCTGCTCACAAAGTGTTCCATCTCTACTCTTCAGTTTGTATTTATAGCACAAAGGCACAGATAATGACCATTGGTTTCCAGAGGGAAAATGAGGTGCAAAGAACTATTTTATCTAATACAAATATTTTGCCTATGTATGATCCTAGATAAAATGACAGAACCTATCGGACATTATTCCTTTCAATTCTAAAGTTGATTTCACTTAGAAATTTCTATAGTCTGGTTTATTGTTATTAACTTATAACAATGTTTAGCACCTTCACTATCAAACAGGAAAACACATAAATGGATGTCAATTTATTGTCATATCACCAGTTTGATAAAAATTTTTCCACTCTCATGAGAAAGAGCCAGAGAGAAGTGGAAAGAAGGATACATACCTTTTCCTTAGTCAGGAAGTCAAGAATTTCTCTTTATGGGCCTGTAGGAAGTGTTTGGGAAGTAGAAGGGAAGGGATAAATTTCTTGGGAGATAAATTGAAAACCATTAAGATGTAGAACAATTTAAATTTCTCTTTCTAGTTAATTCAGGTGCTTACTTTTGTATAATATCTCAGTTGTTTAATCATTTTGTTTTTGTTTTAAGAACCAGTAGTGTTCTTACATTTTTATAAAAATACATGGTTATATTTTTATTCTAAGAATCTTTAAAAAAGTAACAAAGATTTTTTTTATTTTTTATTTTTTTTAAGATTTTATTTATTTATTTGGCAGACAGAGATCACAAGTAGACAGAGAGGCAGGCAGAGAGAGGGAAGCAGGCTCCCTGCCGAGCAGAGAGCCCGATGCGGGGCTCCATTACAGGACCCTGAGATCATGACCTGGGCTGAAGGCAGAGGCTTAACCCACTGAGCCACCCAGGCCCCCCACAAAGAATTTTAAATATAAATTTCCAGCTGAAAAATGGTATAGTTAAAGGTACATGAAGATGAAATATATGTATGTGTATTTGTGTATATTTATATATATGTACATATCTCTGTGTGTATATATATATATACACATACATGAATATACATATATAAGAATATACATACATATATGATATATATATATATATCATTATATATATCACTAATATTTTCTCAATTGGGAAATTATCACTAACTTCAAGAAAATAATACAGTTTTTAAAAGGGGAAAATATGGATTCTTTAGATAAAGAGAAGAAAAATACATCCTAAGAAAATAAGAATAATTATTCCTGCACTAAGTTGTAAAATATCAAGTAATGGTACTATTAACATCAGATATTTAATAAATGTTATTTCCCTAGAAATACTTACTAAGCATTTTTTTCTGCATTATATATGAGTTAAGTTCAGGATAAAATTTTAGTATCGTCTACGGACTCTGGGAGAAGGGCTATGTGGTAGAAGTCATGATGACACAACAATGACATTGAAAGAGAGAAGCAAAGGAGAAAGAAATACTTCAGTCATTCTATATATCCACTCTCTAGTTTGTAGGTGCCTCCTATTGGCCAGACTAGAAGCCAGAAGTCAGTACAATCCTGATAAGGCTAGCAGGTCCTTACTCCTAGGCCACAGAACAGGGTCCTGATATGGAGAATAGATAGGAGCTGGCAGTCAGGGCAACAAAAAAGTATATAGGATCCTAAGATTCAACTTTTTCCATTTTTAATTGATTAAGTATTTCCTTTATTTGTTTTAAAAGTTAATCTAAGAGTTTTCCTCTTCCAGGCACTGTTGGGAATTATAAAGAGAATTAAGAAGTAAGAATATAGAAAATCCTAAGGACTCTACAAAAAATTGTTAAAAAGAATGAAGCCAATAACATCAGGATATATAATCAATATGCAAAAATCTTATGTTTCTTTTTTTAAAATTTTATTTCATATTTTCAGTGTTCCAAGATGCATTGTTTGTGCACCACACTCAGTACTCCATGCAATACATGCCCTCCTTAATTCTCACCACCAGGCTCACCAAACCCCCACCCTCCTCCCCTCCAAAAGCCTCAGTTTGTTTCTTAGAGTCCAAAGTCTCTCATGGTTCGTCTCACCCTCCAATTTCCCCCAATTCACTTTTCCTTTCCTTCTCCTAATGTCCTCCATGTTATTCCTTATGCTCCACAAGTAAGTGAAACCATATGATAATTGACTCTCTCTTCTTGACTTATTTCACTCAGCATAATCTCCTCCAGTCCTGTCCATGTTGATACAAAAGTTGGGTATTCATCCTTTTTGATGAAGGTGTAATATTCCATTGTATATATGGACCATATCTTCTTTTCCATTCATCTATTGAAAGGTATCTTGGCTCTTTCCATAGTTTGGTGATTGTGGCCATTGCTGCTATGAACATTGGGGTAAAGATGGCCCTTCTTTTCATTACATCAGTATCTTTGGGGTAAATACCCAGTAGTGCAATTGCAGGGTCATAGTGTAGCTCTATTTTTAATTTCTTAAGGAATCTCCACACTGTTTTCCAAAGTGCCTGCACCAACTTCCATTCCCACCAACAGTGTAAGAATGTTCTCCTTTCTCCACATCCTCTCCAACATGTGTTGTTTACTCTCTTATTGATTTTGGCCATTCTACCTTGTGTAAAGTGGTGTCTCAATGTGGTTTTGATTTGAAACTCCCTGATGGCTAATGATGATAAACATTTTTTCATGTGTCTATTAGCCATATGTATGTCTTCTTTGGAGAAGTGTCTGTTCATGTCTTCTGCCCATTTTTGATGTGATTATCTGTTTTTTGTGTGTTTGAGGAGATCTTTATATATTTTGGATATTAGCCCTTTGTCTGTAATGTCATTTGTGCTTCTATACACTAATAGTAAACTACCAGAAAGAGAAATTAAGGACAATCCCATTTACAATTATCAAAAAGAGTAACATATCTATAAACAAATTTAGCCAAGTAAGTGAAAAGTCTGTGTACTGGAAACCATAAGACACTCATGGAACATTGAAGACACAGATAAATGGGAAAATATTCCATGCTTGTGGATTAGAAATTTAATACTGTTATCATGTTAATACCACCCAAAGCAGTCTACAGATTCAGGACAAACCCTATCAATATACCAATAGCATTTTTCACAGTAATAGAACAGAAACTAAATTTTGTATGGAATCACAAAATACCCTAAATAGGCAAAGCATGCTTGAGAAAGAGGATCAAAGGTAGAGGTGTCATGCTCCTTGCTTCTGAACTTTATTACAAACCATAGAAATCAAAACAGTATAGTATTGGCATAAAAACAGACACATAGATCAAGTGGAGCAGAAAAGAGAGCCCAGAAATAAACCTATGAACATGATATAGTCAGTTTATGACAAAGGAGTCAAATACATAAAACAGGGTAAGGACAGTCTCCTCAATAAATGGTGTTGGGAAATTAGACAGTCACATGCAAAATAATGAAACTATATCACTATCTTATACCATATGCCAAAATTAAGTCAAAATGGATTAAAGACTTGAATATAAGACCTGAAACCATAAAACTTGTAGAAGAAAACATTGGTGGTAAGCACCTTGACATTGGTCTTAGAGATAATTTTTTTGGATCTAACTCTAAAAACAGAGGCAACAAAAGCAAAAATAAAGAAGTGGGACTACATTAAACTAAAAGAGCTTCTGCACAGCAAAGGAACTCTTCAGTAAAATGAAAAGGCAACCTGTCAAATGGAAAACATATTTGCAAATTATATTTAATAAGGGGTTAATATCCAAAATATTAAAAGGATTCATACAAATCAATAGGGAAAAAAAGCCACAAAAGCAAAAACAAACACCCCCCCAAAAAACCCCTAACAATCTTATTTTAAAAATGAGCAGTGGATCTGAACATTTTTCAAAAGATCCTTAATATCCCTAATCATTAGGAAAATGTAAGTCAAAACCACAGTGATATATCACTCATATCTATTAGGATGACTATTATTAAAAAGACAAGAAATAACAAATGTTGGCAAAGATATAGATAAAAGGACCCTTGTGCTCTGTTGCGCTCTGTTGGTGATTGATGCAGTTACTGTGGAAAACAGTACGGAGGTATCTCAAAAAATTAAAAATGGAAAGTCTGTATAATTCAGCAATTCTACTTCTGTGTATTTATCCCCAAAACACTAATTTGAAAAGATATATGCACCCCATTCATTGCAGCATTATTTACAGTAGCCAGTATATGGAAAAACTTAAGTGTCCATCAGTGGATGAATGGACAAAGATGTCACATCCACAGTGGAATACTATTCATCTGTAAAAAAAAAAAAAAAAAAGAACAAAATTACCCCATTTGCAACAATATGGATGGACCTTGAGGGGATTATCTTAAGAGAAATAAGTCAGGCAGAGAAAGAAGAAATATCATATGATCTCACTTACATGTAAAATCTAATTTAAATAAGTTCATGGATACAGAAAACAGGTTGATGGTTGTCAGAGGTCAAGAGAGGAGGACGAGTAAAGGTCAAAAGGTACAAACTTTCAGTTGTAAAATAAGTCATGGGGGTATAATGTACAGCATAGTGACTATGGTTAATACTGTATTACATATTTGAAACTTAGAGAGTAGATCTTTAAAAAATTAATTAAATCTAGTCCTTATGCCCAAAGAGCTTAGAGTGATAGACATTTGCACAGAAAATTACGACATAGAATAGAATGGGACACAGGAAGACTAACATAGTGTGACTAGCCTATCCTAGGTGTAGGATTGTTTTGTTTTCCATGGCCTCACGTCTTGTTTTCCACGGCCTCAGTGTGTTTAGTGGGAAATATAGTCTGTTTCTCCAAATTCTTATTCTCTAAATATTACCCTAAAGCCCTAGTATTATTGGTATGTATAACCCCAATTCCAATTCAGATCCTCTTCTGACTGATTTTAGGTAATGCTGTTTTTAGTTTTTTGTTCTCTTGAGAGATGAGAGAGAGTCATTGTACATATGATAAGAGCTGCTGCCTATTGCCTGCCAGCCTTTAGGCTTCAGTGCTTACCTTTCTGCTGAGCTCTCTACCCTTGGTTACCATTTCTCTGACACTCATGGAATGAAACATTTACTCTTGTTCATTGACTCTGTAAAATTAATGTCAGTGCCCTCTTCATGCTGATTTTTGTGATTTTGCTGAACTTCTCTGGATTTACAGCCACCACACAGTCCATGATCCACTTCCTGGATGATAAAAAAAAATCTTAAACTGTTATCTAATGTTATTCCTTTGACACAAGAAAAGGAAATTTCCTTTTTCATGAGCATCTGTAGGGAGTTCCTACAGTAGACATGTTGGGTCCCTAGTGACATCATTCTCTTCAGATATCTTTAAAAGACATCTAAACTTTCTTTCATAAATTTATATTGTTGCAAACAATACAGTCATTGATATATGGCAAATATTGACATTTTATATGAACAACTATGTGCTGTTATGAGAGATAAAATTCAAGTGTAACGCATAGTTTGAAAGTACAATGATAGGAAAAATAATATCTTGTTAGTACTAACCAAAGGCAGTTGGGTGGCTGTATGATTAGACAAACATCTTTTGATACAAATATATTACTAGAGATAAAGATATCATTCATGACAATGATAAAGTAGATTCAATAGAAATATTCCCCTTATGCATATACCCTAATAGTTTTTTTTTGAAAGTCATAACTCATTTATTGAATGAATAGTATATGCAAGGATACCAATAAAAGGAAACTAATACTACAAACTACCATTTTGAAAATAAAGCCAATATAACAGGAACAAAATATACATAACATGAGAGGAATGTTTGATTTTGACCCATAATGCATTCCTTATCTTTACAACGAACCTAAATGCCTATTAGAACAAAACTGCATACCTTGGTCTAACCTTTAGTGCTTTTCAAAAAAGCAACAACATTCTAGAACACTTTTCTTTTTCTTTGAGATATTTAAGATTCACACATTTGTTCAAGTACATAGATTCTGATTCAACAGTAGATCTACATAGCTTGTTACTCTCTTAATATCTTGAGTAGCGTGTACTCCTGAGCAAGTACTATCTGAAATTCTAAAATTGCTGATCTTTGAAATAAAATCTATTTCAGCTGTGGGTTTTTAATAAATTGAGATGAAAGTAAAATTCACACCCCCGCCCCCCCTCCCCCCAGGAACAAAGAGCTCTTATTAAAGTATAGAAACTCAAGTCAAAACACATATAACAATAAGTGACAGAACCAAAAGGAGAAATGTAGATTTCTACAGTCATATGGGAGATTTTAACACACTCTTCTCTGTAACTAATAAAAAAGACAGGCAAAAAATAATCAGAAAAATATGGAATATATGAACACAAAATAGAAAAATGAATTGAATATTCAAGAACTCTGGGACAATTATAAAAGATCTAGAATAGGCAAAATGGGAATATTGGAAGTAGAGGAAAGAGAAAATGGAGCAGAAGAGTTGTTTGAATTAAAAATTATGGGGAGGGGGCGCCTGGGTGGCTCAGTGGGTTGAGGCCTCTACCTTCGGCTCAGGTCATGATCCCAGGGTCCTGGGATCGAGCCCCGTATTGGGCTCTCTGCTCAGTAGGGAGCCTGCTTCCCCCTTTCTCTCTCTGCCTGCCTCTCTGCCTGCTTGTGATCTCTGTCTGTCAAATAAATAAATAAAATCTTTAAAAAAAAATGATGGGGAGTTTTCTAAATTCTTCAATGATGGACACCAAACCACAGATCCAGGAAGCCGAGAGAACTCCAAGCAGGTTAAACAATAAGTAAACAAAAACAATAATAAATAAGTAAACAAAATAAGTAAACAAAAATAAAAACCTACATCTAGGTATATCATCATATTTAAGCTGGAGCAAACCGAAGACAAAAAGAAAACCTTTAAAAAAAGCAGAGGAACAGGATATCCCTTACAAGAAGAACAAGGATGGAATTGTGTTGGACTTCTAGAAAAAAACATGCACAGAGGCGCCTGGGTGACTCAGTGGGTTAAGCATCTGCCTCTGTTCAGGTCATAATCCCAGGGTCCTGGGATTGAGCCCCTCATTGGGCTCCTTGCTTGAAGTCTGCTTCTCCCTCTACCCTCCCTGTTATGCTCTCTCTCTCAAATACATAAATAAAATAAAATAAAAAAAAAGGAAAACCATGCCCACAAGAAGAGAGTAGAGTGAAATATTTAAGGAGTTGAAAGAGAAAAAACTCCCACTAATCTAGAATTCTGTGTCTAGCAATATATAATTCAAAAGTGAAGGGAAAATAAATATTTCATCAAACAAACAAATATTGAGGGCATTTTTTGCCAGTAGAACTACTTTGTAAGAAATGGTAAAAGTTCTCCAGAGGGACGCCCTGGGTGGCTCAGTCAGTTAAGCATCTGTCTTCAGCTCAGATCGTGATCCCAGGGTCCTGGGATTGGGTCCCACATCAGTCTCCCTGCTCAGCAAGGAGCCTGGTTCTCCTCTGCCTGCTCTGCCTGCTGCAAGTTCTCAGAAAGAAGGAAAATGATATGTCAGAAACTCGGATCTATGTAAAGAAAGGAAAAGTATTAGAGAAGGAACAAATGATGATAAATACAATATTTTATTTTTACTCTTAAATAATAGATACCAATGTTTATAGTAATAGCAAAAATAATAGATTGGGTGATTCCAATATATGAATAAGCGACAGGAATGACAATCCTATAAGAGATGGGAGAAAAGAATCTGGAATACTCTGTTGTAATCCCTGTACTATCTATGAGCAGTATAGTGTTATATGAAAGTTAACATAGATTAGTTGTAAATGTATATTGCAGACTCTAATGCAACCCCTTAAAAATGAATTGTAATTGACATGCTGAAATAGAGAAAGTGGAATCCTATAACCTCTACTAAAAATTAGAGAAGTTAGGGGTACCTGACTGGCTCAGTCAGTTAAACACTGACTCTTGGTTTCAGCTCAGGTCATGATCTCATGGGTTGTAGAATCAAGCCTTCTTGGGCTTCTAGCTCAGCAGGGAGTGTGCTTGAAAGAGTCTCTCTCTCTGCCCCTTCTCCCACTTATGCATGCTGTTACCCTCTCTTGCTCTAAAAATTGTTAAAAAATGCAGAGAAGTTAGAGTATGTTTTAAAAAGAGAAACAAATGACAAGTGCAATGAATAGAAAACAGCTAAAACATAGTAGATATTAATCCAACTACATCAGTAATCACTTTACATGTAAATGGTCTTAATATACCAATTTAAAGACAGAGATTGCCAGATCTCTGCCAGATTGTCAAAAAACAAGACCCAATTATAGGTTGCCTTTAAGAAACTCACTTTAAGTTTAAAGATGATTTAAGAATAAAGGGATGAAGAAAAATTTACCACAGTAACATTAATCAAAAGAAAGCTGGAGTGGATATATTAATCTACAACAATGCAGAATTCAGAATGAGAAAAATAAAATCAGGGATAAATAGGAGGCATTGCATAATTGGTAAAGGGATCAATTTTCTAGAAGGCACAATGATTTTTAATGTGTATGTGCCTGATAACAACATCAAAGTTAGTGTGGCAAAAACTAACAACAGCAAAGAAAAGACAAATCCACTCATAGTTGGAGACCTGAATACTCACTTATTAGTAATTGACTGATTCATGAGGCAGAAAATCAGTAATAATATTGTTGAACTGAACAGCACCATTAATCAACTGGATAAAATTATCATTTATAAAATACTACATTTAACCACAACAAAATGTATGTTTAATCTCAAAATCATGGGAGTATCACCAAGATAGGCCACACATGGGGCCATAAAACACACCTTAATAAATTTATAAGAACAGAAAAACAAAATATGTTCTTAGATAACAATAGAATTATAATAGAAATAAAGTAAGCCAATAATGGAAAAATAACCGGGGAAAATACCAAAATAAAAAATAAAGTAGAAACCAAAGAAATTTAAAAAATAAATAGAGAAAAAGTGAAATCAAAAGCTGATTCTTTGAAAGGACTTTTTAATAATTGATAAATCTCTAACCCGGCTAATCAAGAAAACAAGAAAGACATAAATTACTAATATCAGAAATGAAAATGAGCGTCACTGCTTATTCCCTGGACATTAAAATTATAATAAAATAATTTTATGAACAACTCTGTGCTCACGGATTTGGTAATATAGGTGAAGTGGACCAATTCCTTAGAAGACACACACTATCAAAACTTAGACAAGAAGACGTAGACAATCTGAAGAAGCATATATGTACTAGTAAAATTGAATTAAAAATAACTTTTGGAAAAAGAATGTACAAGGCTAAGATGATTTTATGGATAAATTCTACCCAGCTTTTAAGCAAGAGTTGATACCAATTCTCTACAATCTCTTCCAGAATGTAGAAGCAAGGAAAACATTTCTTAACGTTCTAGAGGCCAGCATTCCACTAATACCAATACTAGATAAAGATTTACAAGAAAGGAAAACTACAGACCAATATCTCTCATGAACATAGATGCAATCCTCTTTGCAACAAAATATTATCGATCAAGTCCAAGATTTTATATATATATGTATGTATGTGTATATGTATGTGCGTGTGTGTGTATATATATATATATATATATATATATCACTACCAAGTGAGATTTATTCCAGGTTTGCAAGGTTAATTCAACAGTCAAAGATCAATGCAATCCATCTCTTTGACAGGTTTACTAAGAAAAATCATATGATCATCCAATGAAGAAGAAAAAGTATAAATAATTAAATAATAAATACCAATAGATTAAAAAAAAGCATTTGACAAAATCCAACATCTGTTCAGGATATAAACTCTAAGCAAACTGGGGATAGAGATCTCCTCAACTTGATAAAGAGCATCTTTAAAAAGTCTATATCTACATCGTATTAAAATGAGAAACAGATAATTCAAGATAAAACGAGAAAACAGATAATTCCCTTCTATAATTGAAGACAAGGAAAGAATATCCCTTCTCATCAGTTTCATTTAGCATTGAAGGAGAAGGCTAGTAAATTTAATATAACAAGGGAAGGAAATAAAGAGTATACAGAATAGGAATGAAGAAATGAAAATGAAACTGTATGATTTTGTTTGTGGATGACATGAATGTAAAAAACAACAATCAGCAGCAATAACAAAAATCCTGCCAACTAATAAGTGATCATAACAAGGCTGTAGGATACAAGATCAAAACACAAAAAATCAGTTACTTTCCTATATACCAGCAATAAATAATTGGGAATTTAAAAACATAATATCATTTAAATTAGCACCAAAGAAGGAAAAGGAGAAAGAAATGAAATGCCTAGGTATGAATCTAACAAAATATATACAGAATTTAAATGAGGAAATTGTAAAACTCTATATTTAAACTCTAATGAATCAAAGATCTAAATAGAGATATATTCCATGCTATGGATTAAGTATGAATTCTCCAGTGTGTTCATATTATACCTGTTGTTAAGATGTTAATTCATCTCAACTTTATGGATTCAGTACAAACCCCACCAAAATCTCAGAAAGTTGTTTTATAGATGTGGAAAAAATGGTTCTGAAGTTTATGTGGAATGCTGAAAAATCCAGAATATACAGCATAATACTGATGAAGAATAGAATAGGAAGACTGATACTACCTGACTTTTAGACTTTCTACCATGTCACAGTAATCAAGACAGCATGTTATTGGCAAAAAAACAAAAAAAAAAAAACACACAAAAAAAAAACAACCAAAAAAACAATAGGTCATAAGTTAGTGGAACAGAAGAGAGAGCCCAGAATAGACCCACACAAATATAAATCAAATGATCTTTGACAAAGTAAAGGCAATTTGATGGGAAAGGTTGATCTTTTGAAAAAAATGGTGCCGGAACAATTGGAGATTCATATGCCCACAATAACAACAATAAAATCTGAACAGAGAACTACACTTTTCAAAAAAATTAACTCAAAATGGATCATGGACCTAAATGTAAATTGAAAAAACGATAAGATACCTAGAAGTAACATAAAACAAATGAAGGGACAGTGGATTTGTTGATAAATTTTTAGATAGAACATCAAAAGTATGATCCATGCAAGAAAATTATGATAATTTGGACTTTATCAAAGTTAAAACTTTGTTGGTTTTATTCTGCTAAAAGAATAAAAAGACAAACCTCAGACTGGGAGAAAATATTTACAAAACACAAATCTGATAAAGGGCTGTAATACAGAATATTCAAAGAACACTTGAAACTCAACAATAAGACAAGGAACAACCCAATTGAAAAATGGGCAAAAGACCTAAACAGTTATCTCACTAAAGAAGATAAACAGATGCCAAAGAAGCATATAAAAATATCTGTACATCATACATCATTAAAGAATTGTAATTTAAAACAACAAAGAGATACCATTACACAACTATTAGTATAGCCTAAATCTAGAACACTGAGAATACCAAATACTGGTGAAGATGTGAAGTTACAGGATCTCTCATTTATGACTGGTGGGAGTGCAAAATGGTATAGCCACTTTCAAAGATAGTTTGGCAGTTTCTCATAATGCTAAATACAGGCTTAGCTTATGACCAGCGATCATGCTCCTTGGCATTGACCCAAATGAGTTGAATACTATGTATGGACAAAAACCTACACCTGAATGTTTACAGGAGCTTTATTCATAATTATCAAAACTTGGAAACAACCAAGATGTCCTTCAAAGGCAAATGGATAAACAAACTATGGTACATCATACAATAGAATATTGCTTAGAGATAAAAAGGTATGAGCTATGAAGCAACAAAAAGATACAGAGAAATCTTAAATACTTTTTGCTAAGTGAAGGCAATGTGAAAAGGATACGTACTTTATGTTCTCAAATAGACAACATTCTGGAAAAGGCGAAACTAAGAAATAATTTTTAAAAAAATCAGTAGTTTCCTAAAGTCCAGGGAGGAGGCAAAAGGGAAAAGAAATAGGTGAAGTATAGGGGATTTTTAGAGTGGTAAAACTATTTGGTAAAGTTGTAATGGTGGGTAAATTACATTATGTACTAATCAAAATCCAAAGAACTGTACAACAAAGAGTGAAATTAATGTAAAATATGAAATTTAATTCACAATAATATATCAATGTTGGTTCATTAATTGTAATTAATTTTACCATACTAATCTAAGATGTTAATAATAGGGGATACTGTGTGTTGGGGGGGGTATTGGGGATTCTCTGTACTATATGCTTAATTTTTCTGTAAATCTACAACTTCAGTAAAGTGACTAAAAAATTAGGGAAATGTCATTCTGTAAATGGAAAGAATTACACCAGAAGCAACATAAAACATTAAAATTTTGATTTGATAGATAACTTGAAAGAGAAATTTATCCCTGGAAAAGAATGCTATATATTTTTTCAATGTGGAAAGAAGAACAGAACAGTCACTATAAACATTTATCCAAATAGAATTTAAATTAAACGTATATATTTATTTTACAGAATGGTTTATTTTCAGGTCATTTAACACAGAAATAATAGTTGTTATGTTACCATCATTGTTCATTTCCACTACTGAGCTAAAATATAAATGCAGTGAGAATGAACATCACTCCATATAAGACACAGTACTCTCTCAAAGTAAATGGTATTTGCTTTTACTCAGTATTAGCTAATAGTCAAATTCAGTGTGGTTTATGAAAAAGCATAATGTGGTTAGCAGATTTCTCTACCTACTTCAAGAGGCAGACGAAATTTCCCAGTAGAATTGAATTTGGGTATTAGACAACAGGAAATGTGGCTGCTGATAACTGAGTTACTTTAAACCCTGAAGCAGTCACTGGGAAGTTTTGTCCATTAAGTATACAGATGGCAAAGTAGATATGCCATTCACAGCTGCATGCATGAAGCTATGACATTTTTGTCTGTATTAATCGCATGGATCACTTGACATGACTCATTCACCCTCTCTAGCACATGAAAAGAAAGCTAACTAGCACAACTTAACAGTTTTTAATAGATCCACACACTGTCACTGTCTACTCTTAAAAGTTTTAGGAGGAAATAAAAATACTCATTTCATTTACAAGTAATTTGGGCCAACAGAGTGTACATTTTGTGGCTTAATTTCCCCTCATTATCATGGTAACGCAGTCAAAAATTAACTCTGAAATAGTACAAATAGGCCCCAAAAGAGTATACTTAATGCATATGTTCCTGACAAGAGTTTCTGTCTTCAGGGGCAGTGGGGTCAAGTTACTAAAACTTAAAAAGGAAATTGAATTTCAGGAAAATGCATTGACTACAATTATTCAAAATTCCCAGAAAAAAATTTATAAGAGTTTGTTTATTTTGTCTGAACCCTATAATCATGAGCCAACTATAAATGAGGAAATCTGCTCAACCATCTGTATCTTACCTGTAAGTTTCAGTTTTCACAAATCTGTGTGCTGTGATGAACATCCAAAGTTTTAGGACAAAGTCATGATGGACATATTCAGTGAAGCAATGTGACCTGAAGTCTCCCAACTCCGGCCAGAATAAAAGACATGTAACCAGATGATTATCACTAGATAAAGTAAAACAGAACAGTAATGACTGGTATATATGAAAGAGCAGAAGCACACAACTCAGGCCTTAAACCAAGCTCAAGGAAGCCCTTAATCGACCCTGGAGCAAAATTTGAAAACTCCTGGTCTAAAAATTGGGAGTTGAGTTCTCCATTTAAAGAGCCATGCATGAAAAGGAAAATTAATCCTAAACTGTGTGTAGATTTTTTTGCGTATAGATTTGAGCTGAGAGAACAAGGTCTGAAATTCTATGTCACGCTAAAAGGCCCCTTCTCTGTGCAAATTAGGTTGCACTTTGAAGATGTTTAAGCCTCTTTTTTTTTTAAGATTTTATTTATTTAAATAAATAGAGAGGGGGGGGGAAGCAGGCTCCCCACTGAGCAGAGAGCCAAATGTGGGGCTCGATCCCAGGACCCTGAGATCATGACCTGAACTGAAGGCAGAGACCCAACCTACTAAGCCACCCAGGTGCCCCTGTTTAAACCTCTTTAACAGAGAGCACTTGATCCTTAAATACACTTTTAGATGAAAAAGATACTTTGGTATGCTGAGCAATTCAGTATAGCCTACAACCTCACTCTCTCTCAAATTATATTTATCTATTTGCATTGTCTTTTTTTGAGGTCTATTGCCACAAACCCCCAAAACAAAAATCTTTGTTTCACAGTCTTCAAAATTTGACATATTGGAAGAGCAATCCAGGACAATATTTAAATATGAAATAGGAAGAGACCTCATACTGTAATACACAGAGGGAAATAAGTGGTGAAATAACATTTATAGGCTTCTAAATGGCAAATGTGTCTGAAGTGGGTAGAGCATGCTGCTTTCTATCCTGGGAAAGGAAGAAAAATGTGCCAACAAAAATAGCACTGAGAATGCCTGAAGGGTGGAAGCGCGATATCAATAGAAGCATTCTGCTGCCCATTAAGTCAGTACCAATTAGATTCATGGAGTCCAAGAGCTGAAAGGGGGTGTAAAGACTATCTCACTAGGCATTCCCAACCTCAGCCATTTCAAAAATGCTCTCTGTAAACACGCCTCCTGGAATTCACAGCCGTGTTAGTCTCCTCCCACAAACTGGATGTGGCGTCTCTAGCCCCAGGTGCTTCTGCTGATGCCACATGGATCAGACGGTTGAGCATTTCTTGGAATACCTGATCCAATCATGAGCAAATTAAGATGGTGTTTTAAGCTAGTAGGTTTTGAGGTTTTTGTTTTGTAGCAGTAAGTAACCAGATCAATGACTTTTTTAAGTTCAAAATATACCTTGCAGGCCTACCTGATTATTTTATTTTTTCACATGTCCATCTAGAATCATTTTCCTTTAGCCTTATATATCTTCCATTGCTTATTACTGGTGATGAATTCTCTCAGGTTTTGTTTGTTTGAACACATTTTCATTTTTGAAGAATATCGCTACTAGGTGTAAAATTCTAGGTTGTTGGCAGCTACCATTTATTTTTTACTAGAGTATAATTAATATACAATGTTATATTAGTTTCAGGTGTACAATATAATAGTTCAGCAATTCATGGGTTACTCAGGGCTCATTATGATAAGTGTGCTCTTAATCTCCCTTATCTGTTTCACCCATCCCCCCACCTACCTCCCCTCTGAGAACCAGCAGTTTGTTCTCTGTATTTTAGAGTTTGTTTTTTTCTGTCTGCTTTTTTCTTTGTTCATAAGTTTTGTTTTTTAAATTTCACTTATGAATGATTTAATGTGGTGTTTGTCTTTCTGTGACTGACTCTTTCACATAGCATTATACCATCTGGGTTCATCCATATTATTCCAAATGGCAAGGTCTCGAGTCTTTTTTTATGGCTGAGTAATAATCCAGTGTGTGTGTGTGTGTGTGTGTGTGTGTGTGAGATCTTCTTTATCTATTGATGAACACTTGGGTTGCTTCTATATTGTGGCTATGTAAATAACACTGTAGTAAATACTGGGGGTGCATGTATCTTTTTAATTCATGCTCCCATTTTCTTTGAGTAAATGACCGGTAATGGAATTACTGGATCATGGAGTAATTCTGTTCAAGTTTTTCAGCAACCTCCATACTGTTTTTCACAGTGGCTAAACCAATTTGCATTCTCACCAACAGTGCATGATGGTTTCATTTTTGCTACATCCTTGTCAACATTTGTTATTTCTTGTCTTTATTATTTCAGCTAT
Organism: Mellivora capensis; assembly: GCA_004024625.1. Lineage (NCBI taxonomy): Eukaryota > Metazoa > Chordata > Mammalia > Carnivora > Mustelidae > Mellivora > Mellivora capensis. Next base: position 21,723 of record PISX010014789.1, read on the forward strand.
TTTGATAGTTATGAGGTATTATCTCATTGTGATTTTGATTTGTATCTCCCTGGATTAGTGATATTGAACATCTTTTCATGTACCTGTTGGCCATCTGTATGTTATCTTTGGAAAAATTTCTATTCAGGTCATCTGCCCATTTTTTAATAAGATTATTTGTTTTGTTTTGGTGTTGAGTTGTATAGGTTCTTTATGTATTTCAGATATACTCCTAATTGGATATATCATTTGCAAATACCTTATCCCATTCAGTATGTTGCCTTGTTGTTGGTAGTTTTCCTTGCTGTGCAAAAGCTTTTTATTTTGGTGTATTCCCAATAGTTTAATTGTGCTTTTGTTTCCCTTATCTGAGGAGACCTATGTAGAAAAATGTTTCCATGGCCGATATCAAAGAATTTATTGTCTGTGATTTCTTCTAGAGTTTTATTGGTTCTGTTCTCACACTTAGGTCATTAATCCATTTTGATTTTATTTTTCTATATGATATAAGAAAGTGGACCAGTTTCATTCTTTTCCATGTAGCTGTCCAGTTTGCCCAGCACCATTTGTTGAAGAGATTTCTTTCCCCATTTTATATTTTTGCTTTCTTTGTCATAGAATAATTGACCATTTAATAGGTAGTTTATTTTTGGGCTCTCTGTTCTTTTCCATTGACCTCGTGTCTATTTTTGTATCAGTACCATACTGTTTTGATTACTACAGTTTTATTGTATATCTTGAAATCTGGGATTGTGGTACACCTAGGCTCTACCTAGGTGAAGACTGCTTTGGCTATTCAAAGTCCTTTATGGTTCTGTTGAATTTTAGTATTATTTGTTTTAGTGCTATGAAAAAATGTTGGTATTTTGATAGGGATTACATAAATCTGCATATTCTTTGGATAGTGTAGACATTTAAACAGTATTGGCTCATGCAATCCATGAACATAGAATATTTTTCAATTTCTGTCATTTTCAATTTTTTCACCAATATTTTATAGTTTTCAAAGTACAGATCTTTCACCAATTTGGTTAGGTTTATTTATAGGTTTTTTTATTTGCAATTTTAAATGGGATTATTTTCTCTTCTACTTAATTATTGGTATAAAAATGCAACAGATTTCAGTATATTAGTTTTATATCCAGAAACTGTATTTTTTGGGCACCTGGGTGGTTCTGTGGGTTAAGCCGTTGCCTTCGGCTCAGGTCATGATCTCAGGGTCCTGGGATGGAGTACAGCATCCGCCTCTCAGCTCAGCAGGGAGCCTACTTCCCTCTCTCTCTCTCTCTGCCTGCCTCTCTGCCTGCTTGTGATCTCTCTCTGTCAAATAAATAAATAAAATCTTTTTAAAAAAAGAAGCTACTATTAAGGGGTGCCTGGGCGCTCAGTCGGTTGAGCGTCTGCCTTTGGCTCAGGTCATGATTCCAGGATCATGGGATCCTGGGATCCAGTCCCAGATCAGGCTTCCTGCTCAGGGGGAAGTCTGCTTCTCCCTCTGCCTCTGCTCTCACTCTCTTTCTCATGCACTCTTTCTCTCTAATAAATAAACAAAATTTCCAAAAAAGAAGCTATTGTTAATTAATGCTTTTTAAAAATTCTAGTAATAACAATCATGACAATTATAATGACTAGCTTTAATTTATTTGCAAAATGTTCTTCTAAGAGCTTTCCTTAATTATGCTATTTAATAGTCCTAATGTACCTATGAAGAAGGTATTGTTCTTAGCATCTTCATTTTGTAGATGAGAAAACTGAGTCACAGGAAGATTAAATAATTTTCCCACTGTCCCCTAGCTAGTAAGGAATTATGTTTTATTCATTGCGATACTAAATATGCTTGACACATTGTAGTTCATAAGGCATCCAAACATACTATTTATTTACAATTCTCAGTACACTGAGATAAATTTACAGTTACTATATAGCTTTAGGGTCTCCAGTAAATTCCTGGACCACTGTTTGAGAACATTGATCTAGATGAATTCCCTGGGCTTTTTTTAGAAGAAAACATTGTCGGGGGCAGGTGGAATAGTTACATGAATATCCTAAGTTGGATAGTTTGTGGCCTTGTCAAAAATACCAGCCCTTTGTTAGTGATTTCCAATTCACTGTCTGTACTAGTCCTAGGTCATCTTTAATTATGTTTTGGATCTTTGATTCTTTATGTCTTCCTATCAGAAGTATACTCTGACTTTAGGTCCTGTTGAAGTTAAAGTCTTCAAAGTCTTCTCTCATTGTGAATTTATAGTTTTTGGAAATTTTGCTTTTGTCATTGTGAATTATATTTTCTTATTATTCTAGGTAGTGTAAACATCTGAAGAAATAAGATTACACCTTTAAAAAAAAATCTGATATGCACTTTTATTCAGATTGGCTTCATCACATCAGCTTTTACTCTCCTGTGCAAAACAACCTAAAAAATTTTAAGTAGGAAACTATTCCTATTTTGATTTCACGCCTACTTAATACTGTCTACTATATTATGCTGCATCAGGCTTGTTCTGTATGCTGTGGGAATTCTCAGTTGCCAAGTAATCCAGTTCTTTTCTATTCTTTCATTGTCTTAACAAGGGTTTTTTTGTTTTGTTTTGTTATGTTCGAAGGGTGATCAATGTAAATATTTTGGCAAAGTTCATTGCTTGTTCATGTTACTTCTAAACATCATTCAGTCTTTCAGGGGTTAGCTTTATAGGAGTTCATCTTAGGTGAACTTGAATATGCCCATTTTTCTTTGAGAGTGGAATGAAGAGTTCTAAACAAGTCATAAAAACTGTAAAAGCAATTTTAAGAGTCCATCCTGATTGTTCCCACTGTGAAATAGAAAGAAGCATCGGGTTTTCAAAAACATTCCTGGACTCAAGGATATATCAGTAACTATTTATTGAACATTCCTGCAGGAAACATTATGTAGACTGGGGAGAACTCTGCAGTGGTTCGATGGGTTATTTACAGAGTTCTCAAGGCAAGGTATTGTTATTCCTGCTGAATATGAGTTGCCTAACAGTAAATCCAATAGTACCAAAAAGGATTTTGTGACAGAACTCTCCTGTTAATTTATTGTTAGCAATGTAATCATTGTGTCAATATAATCTAATTCAAACTAATAAATTATAATCAAACTATACAGTTCTTAAAAGACCTTAGAAATATACGTAAGCCCCCTCATTTTATCCACAAGAGAATGTAAACCCAGACACAAAGCAGGTCAGTTTCTGTGACTTTTAATGATTGGCAAAGTTAAGTTAGACATCAGACCCCTTAACCCACACATGGGCTTATGTGTTTATGTCTAATACACCATTGCAAAGAACAATAGTAGGTAGTTAGTGAGAGAAAATAATAAAAACAAAACCTATTCTTGCATATTTTGGGTTATGCAAAGGATTGAAAAGTAGAAATAAAATTTGAGCAATAAGTAGTTTTCTAAACAATGTTATAACATCAGAAAATGTGTGTTCTCATTATACTAGCTCCTCCAGTCCTTTGTTAAAGGACAATGCTTTTAAAGAATTCTAGCAACACAAAGCATGACCATTGTAATGCCTAAACTTTATTCAGTTGTCTCTGGATCTTAGTTTCTTCTATAAAATAATAAAATATTCTACTTGGTCTATTCGTCAGACTTCTGTGAGAACAATGTAAAACAACTTTCCTGACAAAGAAAATTATTTATTGAATTCATTTCTCATCACAAATGATGTTGAGAGGTAAGTCCAAGAACAATTTACTTATAATTCTAAAGATAGCTGTTGTTCTTCAGCCTCTTCTATGTGGCAATTCCTATGTTAGTTGTTTTCCATAAACTATATCTAATTCTCACATTATCCTTGGTTTAGCTATTTATTTTTTCCTCACCGATGTGAGGAAATGGAATATCAGAGAGATGAGAAACTTAGCTAATGTAAAAGGACTAAAAAGTATTTAAGGCAAGGGTGAATTCAAGCCGGAATTTAAAGTCCAGGTTTTTTTCCCATGATGCCAGGCAGCTCCATCAGCTCTCAAACTAAATAGTTAGCCTTATTAACTACTTGGCAGGTAGTTCTCCTTATATTTATCTATCTTTAAAAGAAAGGTACCAAATTCAGTTGAAATTAATTGTTTGCTTGTGAATTCCTTGTCTTTCTAATGAGAAGAGTAAAATATAATGAGATTTAAAGATATAGTTATTAAATATGGTTGAATTACTTTTAATTAATCTTTGTATTCTATATATCAAAATATGTTGTACATCTTAAATATATACAATTTTTATTTGTCAGAATTAATACAGTATTCTAAAAATTTGTATTCTGCATATTTGAGAATTAATGTAAGAACTTTAAAAGTCTGAATAGAAAAGAATGGAAAAAGCTATACATTGCAAACACTAATCAAAAGAAGTTTGTGTTTATATATATATTTAAAGCACACCTTAAATAAGAAATAGTATTAGAAATAAAAAGGGACATTTGTAATTCTAAAAAGTCAGTGAGGAAGATGTCAACATTCTAAATTTGTGTATGGCTAATAGCCTTGCCTCAAAACATATGAGATAATAATAACTGATAGAAATAAAAGTATAAGGAAACAAATTCATATCTATAAATAAAAAAATCACTAAATACTTGGAGCTTAGGTTATTTATTTCCAAAACATTCCAAGTCAAAGAAAGAAAATTCAAGATACTTTTAAGTGAATGAAAATAGAAATTAGACATATGAAAATTTACTCATTTTTTTCTTTACTTTAGCCATTCTTAGGATTTGTTTAGATTTGTTTCACTTAGGGTTAATTTTGGTAACTATTCTGTGTTCTCAAGAAACAAAGAAACAAACAAAAAATTAAATTAAACCCAAAGAAATAAGGAAAAACTAATGAAGACAAGACCAGAAGCTTATGTGAGAGAAAACAATGGCACACTAGAAGAATTGAACAAAGGCAAAATCATTACTTAAAGAAAAATCTAATAAAAGTCATAAATTCATCTCAAAACTGATCAAGAAAAAGAGAACACAAAGTATACCAATATCAACATGAAAAATTATCTCCATACATCCTATAAATACTAAAAATACAGTGGATATTGTTATAAACAACTATAGAAAATTAAAATTTTTTTTAAATTTCTATAATGCATGCCTCTTTCATAAACATAGATGTAAAAATATGTTAGAATTTGTTAATGCAATCGGTATTAGGTATAATACCTACATATCACACATGTTTCATCCATAAAATATATGGCTATACGCATATATGTATTACATGTGTGTATATGTCTGTATATGTATATCAAATATAAGTTAAGAAGTATATGAGATATATATCACCTTCAGTGATATACATGAAATACCTACATGCATGAAGATAGATATGATATAAGTACCATATCACAAACACTGAGATTTATATCAGAAGTAGAAATTTGGTCTAGTAGGAAAACAAATATCATTAATATAATTTTCCAATATCAATATAATAATAGAGGAAAATTATATGATCATGTGAGTAGTTACAAGAAAATCATTTACTGTAATTCAATACCCATTCACCATAAAATTTGTGGGAAAGGAAGACTATAAATATCCCTAAAATGGTTAAGTGTATCCACAAAAAGAAAAAAAAATCACACTTAACCATGAAATATACTAAATGTTTTTCCAGAGATCAGAATGGAGTAAGGCTGCCCACTTATATTCTCCATTGTACTAGAGTTTGGAACTAGTTCAGTTAGACAGAAGAAGAAATAAAAATTGTAAGTATTCAAAAGGAAGAAATGAGACATTCACAGATGACATGGTTTTATACCTAGAAAAAAAAATAATCCACAAGTAAATTATTAACATCAATAAACAAGTTTAGTAAGTTTGTTAGATATAAAGTAAATACATAGAAATTAGTTGTAACTCTGAATACTAGTAATGAAAAATAAAAGTAAAATTTCAAAAGCTACTATTTATAATAGCATTAGAAATTCAAATATTCAGTAATAAATTTAAGAAAACATAAGGCCTTTACATCAAAAAACCTTAAAACATTTTTAAGAGATGAGGTGCCTGGATAGCTCAGTCAGTTAAGGTGCCTGGGTAGCTTTTGGCTCAGGTCCTGATCTCAGTATTGTGAGATCAAGCCCTGCATCGGACTCTGCACTGGGCATGGAGCCTGCTTAAGATTCTTTCTCCCTCTCCTCCTGCCCTCCCTCTCTCTCTCTCAAAAAAAAAAAAAAAAAAAAAAAAAAGAAAGAAAAGAAAAAAAATTAAAACATTTTTAAGAGATGCTAAAGAAAACCTAAACAAAGAGGACTATCATGCTTTGGATTAGAACATCTGATATGGGGATGCCTGGGTGGCTCAGTTGGTTGGACGACTGCCTTCGGCTCAGGTCATGATCCCGGAGTCCCGGGATCGAGTCCCGCATCGGGCTCCCAGCTCCACGGGGAGTCTGCTTCTCCCTCTGACCTTCTCCTCACTCATGCTCTCTCACTGCCTCTCTCTCAAATATATAAATAAAATCTTTAAAAAAAAAAAAAAAAAAAAAAGAACATATGATATGTTCCAGTGCTTCATAAACTGAGCAATCTTGATAAAAATCTTAACAGAGTTTTTAATGGAATTTAATGAGCTTATTCTAACATTTATATGAAAATGCAAAAGACTTACAATGTCAAAACAATCTGAAAGAATGATGTTGTAGAATTTACAAAACACATAAAGCCAGATGTTAAGGCACACTAAATCCCAGTAATTAAGAATAACCTAGCATTAACACCTGGGGACCAATAAAAAGAACATAGTACAGAAAAGAGGTCCACACATATGTGAATATTCATGACAAAAGTGACTCTGCTAAACAGTGGCAAACAATTGTTTTATCAATAAATAACACTGGGTCATTTGAACGTCCATATAAAAATGATCAGTAGTTCACATTAAATACAAAAATACATTTTGGAAGAATTGTTTACTCAATATTAAAGCTAAAAAGTGAAATGTCCAGTTGATATCATGGAAAAAATGATAGCTACCATAGAAGAATGACACTGGAGTAAGCAGAGATTTTTTAAAGAATACACAAAAGCAGTAATCCTATAATAAAATTTCTGTAAGTTAGATACATTAAAATGAAAATCTTTTTATTAAAAGACAAAATGAAAAAAATAAATAGGCCAGCCACAGAGTTGGAGAAGATATTTGCAATGTATTTAAGTAACAAAGCCCTCCTACTCAGAATATATAAGATCCGTAAAAATTTATAAAAATACATAAGACCAACATATGGAATTATGGGCAATAGTCTTGGACATCTGCTTTATGATTGAGGATATCCAAATGGTCAGTAAGCCTATGAAAAATGCTCAATAGCATTAGTCATCAGGGAAATGAAATTAAAGCTAAAGAAGACACCACTATACCCCACCCCCAATCAAAACAAAAATTTTTTTTTTGTTTTAAATTTAAAAAAAGTGAGAATGGATGTGACAAAACTGGAATTCCCATCCACTGCTGTGGAAATTGTAATTTGGAAACTGTTCGGCTATATCTACTAAAGGGAAGTGTACACATAATTTATCACTCTGTAATTCCATATATATATATATAATTCCATAGGTAATTCCATATATATACATATACACATATACACAAGAAATGTGTACATTTCTACACAAAACACAGGAATGAAAATGTTCATAGCAGCACCAATCATAATTGCCCCAAATAGGAAGCAATACAAATGTCAATCAACAGTAGAATGGAAAAACAAATTATGGTCTATTGAAACAATGGAATATTGAACAGAAATGAAAATAGATAAAATGTGCTATATGCAATTACATGAATAAATTTCACATAAACAATGTTGAACAAAAGAAGCCCAGCGTAAAGAATATACAGTGACATTTATAAAAAGCTTCAAAAACAGACAAATCTAATTGATGTTGTTAGAAATCAGGATAATGGTTACCTTTAGGGACTAAATATGAACCCATCACAGTGGGAAGGACACAAAGGGACTTCTGTGGTACAGCTAGAACTGTATCTCTTGATTGGGATGGTCATTATGCAGACATATTTATTTTGAAAAAAAAATCATTAAGCTGTATACTTGTGTGTGCACACACACCATACATTAATAAAAAAAATATTAAAAGTAGAAGATTCAGGGAAATGTCCCCATGTGACTTCAGTGTTAAAAGAGATCCCAGGGGCGCCTGGGTGGCTCAGTGGGTTAAAGCCTCTGCCTTCGGCTCAGGTCATGATCCCAGGGTCCTGGGATCGAGTACCGCATCAGGCTCTCTGCTCAGCAAGGAACCTGCTTCCCCCTCTTTCTCTGCCTGCCTCTCTGCCTACTTGTGATCTCTGTCTGTCAAATAGATAAATAAAATCTTAAAAAAAAAAAAAAAAAAGAGAGATCCCAGTTCGGTTTGCTTATTTATTTATTTATTTATTTATTTTTTAGTAGGCTCCATGCCCAGCATGTAGTCCAGTGGGGGGCTTGAACTCAGGATCTTGAACTGAGATCAAGACCTGAACTGAGATCAAAAGTCAGATGCTTAACCAGCTGAGCCAACTCAGGTGCCCCTCAGTTTGCCTGTTTATGTATGAAACTAGATTGTTATGAATTGGAGCTTTCAACACACATATTGAAAGTTTTTGTTTATTTTTAAAGTTGGAAATTGAGTTTCATATTTTTTTTAAGATTTTATTTATTTATTTGACAGACAGAGATCACAAGTAGGCAGAGAGGCAGGCAGAGAGAGAGGAGGAAGCAGACTCCCTGCTGAGCAGAGAGCCCGATGCGGGGCTCGATCCGAGGACCCTGGGACCATGACCTGAGCTGAAGGCAGAGGCTTTAACCCACTGAGCCACCCAGGTGCCCCAGAGTTTCATATTCTTTTTGGTAAAACTTTCCATTTGTTTCCAGGGAGAGCAGACTAGCCACACTTAGAACTTTAGACTTAAATTTATGTTAATAGAGATTGAAATATATAGTCTTAATACATCACTGAATTGGTAAATACATTTAGCGAACATTAAGTGTTCGCAGAGTTTGTTTTTCCATTGTGTATGTTAGGAATGATTTGAGTTACATATAAATTCTGAATTAGTTAGGATTGTGTTTTTTTTTCCCATGTCAGAGAACCCTACCTACAGTGGCTAAAATAAATAGGCATGTTTTTCTCACATAACCAGATGTTCAGACAAAGACTGCCCAGGGCTGCTGCAGAACGTCACTGGGAGTTAGCACTATCTTTTTTCCTCTCCTAGCTTTCCATTTCCCCGTCCTTAGCATGATTTTGTTCTCATCCTCAGGTCCTTACTGTCTGGTCTTATGTCCATGCTCTAAACAGAATGAACAGAGAATGAAGGAGGATGCAGAAACTGCTGAGTTAGGAAAGTACGCATTTTCTCAGATACCATCTTCTGCTGGTGCCTGCCTTACCCCTCAAATGACAGGCAGTGAAAGAAGGTATTTTGTTGGGCTCAGTGTTGTTGCAAACAAAACTAGGGTTCTTTTGGTAAACAGGAAGAAAAGAGTAGACAGTGGTGTCTGTGATACCCGCGTTTTCTTACGCCCCAGAACCATTAGGAATTGCTGACAGTGCCTCTCAATTTCTGACATCAGGGTGCAAATCTATTTTTTATTAGGTTCAAAGAGCAATTTGAATATGGAATAATGTGGTTGTACTTTCTACAGAAAACCTGACTCAGACCCTTTTTCAGATGTAATTTTTTGGAGAGTGGTATATTTTAAATGCTAATGATAGCATTATAGCAATTCTTTTTGCATGTGACATTTCAAAGGGAACACTTTTTCCAAGTAAACATTAATGGATCATTTACATACACGGCAATGAAATTACTGCACTGTTCCATTTAAAGCAGCTTTCCACAACCTATCAGAAATTGCTATTTTAAATTAAGTTTAAATTTAATAAAATCTAAGGGCATTTTTATAAAAATATGCTGAGTTGGTAGAACATTAGTTAATAATTCAAGAGTATATTAAAATTTTTCTATCTATGCTAAAATAGTTTTAGTTTATAATCTAAAAAGAAGAAGTATTTGTGTTTTATATGTTTTCAGGAAATAAGCTAGGATCACCATTTGTATCTAATTTGCATTGCCATATCATCCCCTAGGGAGCCTATTTAAATGTTTTGAAGATTTATGAAGATGATTAAAGAAATCATTGATAAAGCTTGGGTTATGTAATGCGAAGAGAAATCAAGGAGTTCTGTTGAGACCAAATGGTCCTCTCAGAACTAAATCGTAGAAATGTCTAGGGTTTGGAAAAGATGTAATACCAAGCTTCACAAGTACATCTTCAAATAAATAACTCCCCTTAGACTAGCCAGGGAATTTTTTAAATAATTATTTATACAACGATTAAAAAATAGATCTGCAAGTAGTACCTTGAGGCACTGTGACAAAGACCTCAATCCATTTGAGTTAGAAAAGTTTCCAAAAGATGTAAAGATCCCCACAGTTTGTTCCCAGCTCTCATGTCTGTGCATCTGGTCCAAATTCTTCATTTGTATTCATGTTCCTCAGGCTGAAAGCTTGTCCTGAAGCTCACCTAATTGGATAGGGTTCTAACAACCTCACTTGCCCTTCTTCTTTTCCACAGACTGGATCCACTAGCTAAGATCCTGCTTAAAATCTGGCAGATTTCCTAGCAGTCCTTCCTAATGCTGCCAACCACCCAATTTCGAGAGGTAGGAGTGTTCTTTCTAAACAAATGTTAGTGCTGCTTGGCAAAGTGGGCTATAGCTCAATGAGCTTGCAGGAGGCTAGCCCACTACATACTTCAGAACAAGATTATTGCCAAACCTAACTGAATGGCAACCCTGACTTCATGTTCTCTCATAGCGTCCTCTTCTTTCCTTCACACAATTAACCAGAATTTGGATTCTGTATTTAGTGTGTGTTTCTCTCACAGACTTATGTCCCTGTGTTATACATGGAGGGTTCCCTGTCTCCCTTTGTACTTGTTCAGCTTCATGGGCTGTGACCTGTGCAGTGACACAGGGGCCTTCTCTCAGGAACACCCCACATTTGGTTTACTGCTCCGCTGCCAGCCCTTTGAATTTTTGAAAAACAATTTTGCCTTTGAACCTGGGTTTCAGGTTCAAAGCCTTGAGAGAGAGAGGTCTGATGGGGCAGTGGGACATGGACATGAGAGGGGGAGGTGCACCAAGCAGCAGCGTGGACATGGGCAGGCTCAGACCTGGGGGCATCGCAGGTAGGGCCAGGCACCGAGTGATTGACATAGCAGCCCAGCACATACTCCCAGTCTCGGACAGTCTGGGAGAACTGGGGAGCACAGACCGATGGCAGTGTGGGTGGCTACAGCAGCAGCAGAGGTAGCACAGCCATGTCTAAGAGAAGGGGCTCTTCGAGGAAGCCCCACTGACTCAAGGTGGGAGGCTGGCCAGAAAGTCTAGCCCCACAGCAGCAACTGTGCCAGTACTAACTCCCCACATTGTATAGTGACCACAGCTTCTGATACTTAGGCAGTAAACTTTGTTAGTAAACTCTTACAAAATAAAAGCATGGACATGGACATTGCATGTGTCAGTCACCCAGGAAGTAAATAACAGAGAGTTAGTAGAATTCTTCAGTTTAGAATCTCCAGCTTTGAAAACAGACACAATATTGAAAAGCAAATATCTACCAGCTTAGAAGTAGAAATCCAGTGTGATTGTTGCATTATAAAGAAAAGTACATTGTTGTTATAGGAAGCTTTGAATGAACTTATTTTAACATGGAAGATAACTTTATAATTAAATTTTCCTTTTAAGTGAAGATAACAATAGATTGCAGAAACAGGGTTTTATTTTTTTAATTTCTTTTCAGCGTAACAGAATTCATTGTTTTTGCACCACACCCAGTGCTCCATGCAATGCGTGCCCTCCATAATACCCACCACCTGGCTCCCCCAACCTCCCACCCCCCGCCCATTCAAAACCCTCAGGTTGCTTTTCAGAGTCCACAGTCTCTCATGGTTCATCTCCC
>PISX010014789.1:33797-51828 GCA_004024625.1 Mellivora capensis
TCCCTTCTCCTCTCCATCTCCCCATGTCCTCCGTGTTATTTGTTATGCTCCACAAATAAGTGAAACCATATGATAATTGACTCTCTCTGCTGGACTTATTTCACTCAGCATAATCTCTTCCAGTCCTGTCCATGTTGCTACAAAAGTTGGGTATTCATCCTTTCTGAGGGAGGCATAATACTCCATAGTGTATATGGACCACATCTTCCTTATCCGTTCGGCCGCTGAAGGGCATCTTGGTTCTTTCCACAGTTTGATGACCGTGGCCATTGCTGCTGTAAACATTGGGGTACAGATGGCCCTTCTTTTCACCACATCTGTATCTTTGGGGTAAATACCCAGTAGTGCAATTGCAGGGTCATAGGGAAGCTCTATTTTTAGTTTCTTAAGGAATCTCCACACTGTTCTCCAGAGTGGCTGCACCAACTTGCATTCCCACCAACAGTGTAAGAGGGTTCCCCTTTCTCCACATCCTCTCCAACACACGTAGAAACAAGGTTTTTAATACAAATCATGAAGCTGCTTTTGGTCTCTTATATAGTAAGTTACAAGAAATGTCAGAGGAAACTTTATAATATTGTATAAATTTATATTTAAAATTAAATTCAGATGACACAAAAGTGATTTGTATGTGGAAAAGAAGAATGGCAAGTGAGGTTGTTCGAACCCTATCTCTCTAAAGAGTTAAATCTCTGTAGAAATATTGTTGCCAAAGAATCATTGGCTCTATAATGTAGTAAAATGTAAATGTAATACTGTAATAATGTAGTACTTCAAAATAATTTATCAGAAATTTAGCCTAACCTATAAAATATGTCACAACCTATAAAATAAGATGCATCAGAAACAAATTTAACTTGAGTTAAAAATTATCAAAATTATATGACCTTGCATTTGACAAGAGTTCTGATATAGTTTTCAGTTATATCTTTTGAAAATGAAATTGTTAAAAATATATATTTTGATGGCTTAACAAAAAATTGGCAGAAAAGGTGAATAATCTTATATAAATTTAGATACTGTGTTTAAAAAGTCATATTTATTATGCTATATAAAATTATAGTTAAATATTATTTTTTGCTAGTTTTCTGTTTATGTTGGTATTCATGCATTGCTGTTTACCCCATTACATTATATTAATAAAATATTTTTAAAAGTAAAAGCTTTCTATTTTAGTATCTTTAATGGCACTTTTCCCCTGCTTTTTGAACAAGAGGTCTGCATTTTCATTTTGCTTTGAGCCCTACAAACTATGCAGCCAGCCCAGCTGTGCACATTATGATTTCAGGTCTGTACCCTTTCTCTCCCCTTCCTTGCTTCCCCTCTCAGATCTCTCCCAGCCAGACTTACTCCTCTTCCCCCCAGTCCTGCACATTCATGATTCATTCCTGCCTTCCTTCCTGCCAGCCCTTTGAGTCACAGCATGATATGCATTATAACGCATTATAACGCATCATAACATCATATTTGCAATAATTTTTAACACTTATTTTTACTAAATCCTTCACATATAGTGCCTAATTAATTGTCACCATCACTCTGTGGGATAGGAATTTTAGCTAAATTTTATAGGCAGGGAAGTAGAGGCTTATAGTGATAAAATGGTTTTTTAATGTCACACAACTCACTAGAGTTTGAAATCTGGTAAAATGGCGGGAATATTAGATTCCAAGTTCTTTGTTTCTTGTATAAGACATGACTACAGTGGCTGATAAGTGGTGATCTTCTGTTGCTTCCAGGGTCGTCCTTCTCTGCTTTATGGGGTCCCTCTTCTGAGATGTTCACTGTCCTTTCAGTGTCACCCATGCCTCCAGAAATGCTCTTGTTCCCTTCGCTGAGATCCTGCTAGTTCCATCTGAAATATTTCCCCCACCATTTTCATTGAGTAAATGCCTTTTATTTTCCATGACACAGCTCAAATATGCACTTCATTTTCTCAGTCTTTTCTGATTCCCTCTCCTTCACTAGATAGAATGACCATGTCGTTCCCAGTGACACACGGTCTTCTCTCAGACTTGTTGGTCTCCAGTATGGGACAATTGGGCCGTCACAGATAACAAGTGTATTTTAATTTGCCTTCATCTTCCTGGCACTTAGCCCCGTTCACTCAATGAGTAAATGAGGAACAAACGAACCAGTAATAAATACTGGTGAATTACTACTACTACCGTATCAGTTTAGTGGTTATCATTTTTTTAGTCCTAAATACTGTTTATGTAAGTCAATTTATACCTTGCAACAATGCCCTGTTCTTGAAATTGTTATTTCTTTCAACACAGCTGACAAGGTTAAGTTCATTGTCCACTTTCACATAGCTACTAAAATACAGAGCTGTAATTTGAACTCAGTCTTCAACTCTCAAGCTTGTAATCTAAAGAAAATGTGTTTCCTTGCACTCTGCATTTATTAAGGCACTTGTCTCACAATAATACAGCCTTTCATTTAAGTCAGCCCTCTGTCTTAGGAAATTGACTGGTGTTCCCTGGAACTAGAAATCTGTATCAGTGTTTCCTTCCTGTGCGAGTTAGAAGTCACCTCTCCCATCCAACCCCTAATAATTTTGCCTGGATCCAAGCTTGCACATTTTTTCCCTTTGATCCTGTACATACTGTTGTGGAGTCTTAGCACATAAGGAAAGGAGTGGGAGGCCAGCATCTTTCTCAGTAGGTCCATTCATGTTCTTTGCAGCAGACACCTTGGCAAATAGAAGTCTGGCCTGGCACACTCAGAGGTCTGGGAACTCGGCAGTTCCACAGCATCCATGCTTTCCCTGGTTCCTTCCTGACAGTTTGTATGCCCTCTTTTTGGGACATGTACAGTAGAGAGAAAATAGCTGAAAGTTGGTCTGCTTAATTTAAATTTTAGATATATAATTGCTAAGTTTCAGAAAATCTAAAATTTATATTGGGTTGGGGTGCCTGGGTGGGTCAGTCATTTAAGCATCTACCTTTGGCTCAGGTCATGATCCCAGGATTGGATTGAGCCCAGCGTCAGGCTCCCTGCTGAACAAGGAGCCTGCTTCTCCCTCTGCCTCTCTCCCTGTTTGTGTTCATATTCTCTTTCACTCTTTCTTTCTCTCAAATAAATAGAATCTTAAAAAATATATATATTGGGCTGAATAAGAGATGTGGAAGGAACAGAGAAAAAAAGAAAGTCTATTCTCTCTACCATGAGAATTCAGATTTTTTTTTTTAAAGATTTATTTATTTGACAGGCAGAGATCACAAGTAGGCAGAGTGGCAGCCAGAGAGAGAGGAAGAGAAGCAGGCTCCCCTCAGAGCAGAGAGCCCGATGTGGGGCTCGATCCTAGGACCCCAGGATCATGACCTGAGCTGGAGGCGGAGGCTTTAACCCACTGAGCCACCCGGGTGCCCCAGAATTCAGATTTTTAATCGAAATGACCACTGTAGCTACTTTCTTATAAAATCTTTTTCTATGACATTTTATTTGAATTTGATATTTAGTAATAAATCTTTTTTTTTAAATGCTGAATTGGTTAAGTATTGTATTTAAAGAAGCTTCTCAAAGGACAAATAAACTACAGTTCTCTTAATGTTTTTGAAATACTAATAAAGGGTAAATTTGCAATTAGGGCTGTATTTTATATGTATTTAAATACATGAATAATATTTATGTGTAGTGAGAGCAATTCTTCCTTTGGAATGGTAATTCCGCCCCCCTCCCCAAAACAGCTTATCCTCTGTAGTACCCTTCATCATTTGTCAGATTTAACAACCCAGAGTAAATAGCTCTCTGAAAAGTAACTACAGGTCCTTCTTGTTGATCCCAACTTGTCAAATGTTGCAATGAAGAAAGTGCTAAGCCTTTAGGAAGGGTGTGAAGAGATTTGCAATTTATCCAAAACTAGACCAAGGCTCAGAAATAGATTTACTGTCTTACATCTATATAGTTTCTATTGACCTAAGAGTGGGATTTCTTATGTCATATTCTATGATACAACTGAATTTTTCAAGTCTTCTTTCTGATACTATTTTTCATTGAAGATACATTGAGGAATTTTTTTTTTACATTGAGGAATTTTTTAAATGTTCATGTCACCTTTTTGAGGCATCAAAGGTACAGAAAGGGTAAAATATATTATACCATACATTTAGTTTATAACAAAGGCAAGATTAGTGTTCAGAAATGTTTGGCAACCAAATTACTTCATAGCGAATAATGGAAGCAAGAATGATTGAGGATCCAGTGACCATAGAAAATGTCTACATATTGCCAAATGATGGCTAGATAACAATATATAAATTCAGTCAAGATGTGGATGCTTTTGTATGTTCTGAAATAAGAACTCTTTAGTAAGCTGATTTGATGGACATATATTTTCTAATTTCAGTTATAATCATTTGATAATTTAAGACCTTTCTTAGTTAGGCAGAGTTATTCCTTCCTGTTAGAAGGAAAAACATGTGCCTAAGTATATGTGAATCATATCTGTCATGCAAAGTTTCCTAATAGATGACCAGGTATCATCTTTCTGATACCTTCATTTATTTGCTTAGCAAAGCCAAAGTAACTAAGGTTCAGTAGATGATTTTTCACAACAGCTATAAACTCTAAACTGTAGCATTGGTAAGCTTCTGTAGATACTAAACCAAGCTCGCCCCTAGGATAATCACTGGCTACTATGTACGTGCTAAGGGGATAAGGATTGAAAGTAGGGCAGTATTGAGCAGAGAAATCAATGTTACGTGAATCTAGGTATAATACTATTTACAAAATACAGAAAACTGCCGCTGAAAGTACAGAAAGCAAAGTTGCTCTTTAGAGATCTCCTTCATACATAAATCATGGGTCCAGTTAGATTCTGTGTCACTATTCAACCTCTTTTCAATAGTGTCTATAAAACCTCAGGGGCTCAGGGAGTGTTTCCTTCATACAACCTCTTATTCAGAAATCAAAAATCATTCTATAGACCAGGTGCATAAGGAAATGGAGAGCAAAAAAAATGGAGACTGCAAATTTTACATACAAAACAGACTTATAGCAGAAGGTAGGACTACAAAGAGGGGAAAATTGGAAAGAAAAATTATAGTGCTGTAGTTTTTTAGGTGAGAGAGAGAGATCATCTGCTGGGTGACAGTGGTGGATTGAAAATAGGATGTGAAGACAATAAAATTTTAGAATTGATGTGATGAGTATGGAAAAGAGTAATTGGGTTAAGTGCTTGTAACAAAATTATGAGAGCACATTTAAAATAAGGTAGCTTGAAATTATAATCAGTAAATATATGACTATCTCAAAAGCCTAGGAGTATAGATAGTACTATATTGTATACTTAAAAGTTTTTTTTCCCATTCCCACACCCCAGCTCCCCTCTAGTAAGAATCAGTTTGTTCTCTATAGTTAAGAGTCTGTTTCTTGGTTTGTCTTTTCTTTTTTTTTTTTCCTCCTTTGCTCATTTGTTTTGTTTAAGTTCCACCTTGAGTGAGATCATATGGTATTTGTCTGCCTCTGACTTATTTCACTTAGCATTATACTCTCTAGTTCTATCCATGTTGTTGAAAATGACAGATTTCATTCTATGGCTGAGTAATTCTCCATTGTATATATACCACCTCTTCTTTATCCAGTCATCTATGGATAAACATTAGCTATTGTAAATAATGCTGCAGTAAATATCAGAGTGCATGTATCCCTTTGAATTAGTGTTTTTGTATTTTGCGGGTAAATACCCAATTATGGCAACTACTGGAATATAGGGTAGCTCTATTTTTAATTTTTTGAGGAATCTCCATACTGTTTTCCATAGTGCCTGCACCAGTTTGCCTTCCCATCAACAATGCACAGTGATTTCCTTTTCCTTCACATCCTTGCCAACACTTGTGTTTCTTGTGTTGTTGATTTTAGCCATTCTGACGGGTGTGGGGTTGTAGTTTTGATTTGCATTTCCCCCATGATGAGTGAGGTTGAGCATCTTTTCATGTGTCTCTTGGCCCTCTGTATGTCTTCTTTGAAGAGATTTATATTTGTGTCTTCTGTCCATTTTTAATTAGATTGTTTTTTGGTATTGAGTTGTATAAGTTTTTTATATATTTTGGATACTAACTCCTTACTGGATAAGTTGTTTGCAAATATCTTCTCCCATTCTGTAGGCCACCTTTCAGTTTTGTTTATTTTTTCTTTCACTATTCAGAAATCAGAAACTTTTTATTTTGATATAGTCCCTATAGTTTATTTTTGCTTTTATTTCCCTTGCCTCAGGAGACCTATTTAGGAAAATGTTGCTATGGCCAATGTTAGAGACGTTACTGCTTGTGCTCTTTTCTAGGATTTTTATGATTTCAGGTCTCACATTTAGGTCTTTAATCCATTTTGAGTTCATTTTTGTATAGGATGAAAAAGTGGTCCAGTTTCTTTCTTTTGTATGTAGCTGTCCAGTTTTCCTAATGCTATTTGTTGTATATTCATTCCTTCTTTGTTGAAGATTAACTGGCCTTAAAATTTTTGCATTTATTTCTGAGTTTTCTGTCCTATTCCATTGATACATGTCTGTTTTTATGCCAGTATCATACTCTTTTAATTACTACCATTTAATAGAACTTGAAATCTGGAATTGTGATACTTCCAGTTTTGTTTTTCTTTTGCTTTGGCTATTCCAGGTCTTCTGTGGTTCCAAACAAATTTTAGGGTTGGTTGTAGTTCTGTGAAAAATGCTCTGGGCATTTTGATAGGGATCACATTAAATCTGTAGGTTGCTTTGAGTAGTATGGACATTTTAACAATATTTGTTTTGCAAACTCATGAGCATGGAATGTCTTTCCATTTCTTTGTGTTTTCTTGAATTTCTTTCATCAATGTTTTATAGTTTTCAGAGTACTGGTCTTCCACATTTTGATTAAGTTTATTCCCAGGTATTTTGATATTTTCATTGATTTTGGTACAGTTGGAATTGGTGGTGTTGTCTTAATTTCACTTTCAGCTGTTGGTGTATATTTCATTATTGGTGTTTAGGAATGCAACAGATTTTTGTACATTGATCTTATAACCTCTGACTTGCTGAATTCATTTATCAGTTCTAGTAGTTTTTTTGGTTGTGTCTTTGGGATTTTCTATATATGGTATCATGTCATCTGCAAATAATGAAGGTTTTACTTCTTCTTACCAATTTGGATGCCTTTTTTTCCTTCATGTTGTCTCATTACTGTGACTACAACTTCCAGTACTCTGTTGAATAAAAGTGGTAAGAGTGGACATCCCTGTCTTGTTCCCAACTATAGAGAAAAATCTCTGTTTCTCACAGTTGAATATGATGTTGGCTATAGGTGTTTCATATGAGGTCTTTATTATATTGAGGTATGCTCCCTCTAGACCTCTTTGGCAATGTTTTTTTAAATCATGAATGGATGTTGTACTTTGTATACTTGAAATTTTTAAAGGGGTAAATCTTAAGTGTTCTCGCCCCATGCACACACACACATGCACACACACACACACACGGCAACTATGTGAGGGGATGGATAGGTTAATTAACTTCATTGTGATAATCATTTCACCATATATATACATATCAAAATATCACATTGTATACCTTAAAGATAATATATTAAATATAAAGATAAATAATTTTATGTGCCAATTATACCTCAACAAAGCTGGGAGAAGAAAATAAACCCAGATGTGGGAATGGGAAAAAAGCAAAAATTGAGGGTGATTCAAATGGGGACAGACAAAGCATGAGTAGATATAAGTCAAGGAACAAAAATTCTTGGGTGATATCAGGTGGTATCAGTTGAACTGAGTAGACATGAGGTAGAGCCTGGGTGGGAGAATGAGTTTGCCTAGAATAAATGTGATGCTTGTGGGAAAAATGGAATAGACAAAATATCGTGATCACATGCAGATGAAGAACAGGTTCTGTGTTGGTGATGGAGGGGGAAAGTAGTAGATAATAAAGTTATTGTTAGAAGGGCTTAGCCCTTCACTTTTCTTCGCTTAGCCCTCACACTTCTCAGAAATAGAGGTAACTCATTTTGCAGAAGGAAAAATTGCAGTAGGAACACTTTTCATGCCTCTTTCAAAGGAGGGGCAGCAACTTCCTTTGTGGTAAGGTCAGGAAAGAAGCCTTTGTGGCTCAGCCCCATCCAGGTGACTCTGCTTCAGTCATTTATCAGGAAACAGAAGTTTTTGTTTTTTTTCTATATGGGAGTCTTCATGTCTGGATAGGTAGGCTTTAATTCTTGAGCAAAGGCAATAGGAACCTCATTACATCCAAGTGTAAGCTACATTCCCCAATTCAGCACCAATGATAATAAAGCATCATCTCTCTGATACCTCCCTAAATTTCTCAGTTGATTCTGAACTTGGGTGGAAGTTGGATTTAATTGTAACTACCCCAAATTCTAAGGGCCATGATGAAAAAACTTTTGAAGTGGAGAAATTGTGAACAGTTGATGATATTCAAGGTGTGGCCAGCAGATGGATGATCTGATAAAGAAAGAGGTCATTGAGTATGAGGAAGTCAAGAATCTATATACTGAACTAGTAATATTTTAAGGAGTTAGCATGATGCTCAAGTCCCTAAGGAAGATTTCAGAAATTAGATAAGGAAATACAGGAGTACATCATTTAGGACAGAAAAAAAAACAATAAAACATGGTGAGGGTATGAAACAGTGATAGATACCATTCACTTGTGTTGAGAATGTAAGTTGATATTATATGGTTTGGTGTTATCTGTAAAAATTTAGATGTGCATATCCTATTATAGTTCTGCTCCTACGCATCTACCTTCAGGAAACAACCACATACTAAGACAAAATACATGTTCAAATATGTTCATAGAAGTTCATAGAAGTTCATAGAAGTTTATTAGCAGTGATAAAAACAGATTGTCAAAAACTGCTCCCATAGATTGCAGTGGAATATTATATAGCAACAAAAGTGACCAGTCCTCAACTATACTTAACAACACAGTTCTGAACCAAAGAAGCAAGGCAAGGAAATATTTAAAGTACAATTCATTAAAAAATTAAAAACAGGCAATATAATCTATATGATTTATCAAATCATTTTTTACTTTTGTTTTTCCTCATCCCTTTCTCATGGGCTTCTCAACAGTTTTTGAGAAAGTTATAAATTTACATATTATAATTCAAGTTATCTCACTTTAAATGTGCTATCATTATTTAATCTAGTATCACAAAAAAGATTCATACCAAAAAAAACCCCACATTGCTGAGATAGAGAATCACTTTGTAATGATAAAGAAACAATGAAAGGAAACAAAGAAGATGAGAGTAACATTGTTCAAACAATTTTGTCATTTATCTCTAAAATTATTAACTGACCTGACCAGGATTACACAGCTGAAATGGAGAGAACTAAAGCTTGAATGCAGGCATTTCACTCCAGGTCAAATTTTCGTAAGCAATCTAATCATTTGGAGGTCTCATTCAAACTCAGAATGTTGGGCTCATCCCCAGAGTTTCTGCTTCAGTAGGTCTGGCATAGGGTCCGAGATTCTAAACTCCTAATATGTTCCCAGGTAATGCTGATTCTGAGGAGGACTAACTGGTTTAGATAATGAGAATAATAAGACTTATCTTATGGGCTATACAAACATACACATTTAAAGGATTAATAATTTCACATATGTAAAACAGTTCAATAGTGCTAGGCAGTAATAGTCACGGCATAAATGTCACTTTTTGTTATTATAATATTCCTCTAGAAGAAATTCTCAGTGAACAGTGGGTTCACCTTGAATAGTCATGTGAAAGTCCCACATGGTATGCCACCTTCCTCCCTTTTTCCACTGCCTACTTCCCAGCTCTTCATCTTGTTACATGTAGATGGGCTTTTTTTCTCCTCAATCTTCTCATTCTTCGGAGAAGAGAACCTGAGAGATTTGTAGACTGCTCTTTGCTTCTAGAGATTGCCTTCAATGAAATATCTTCAACATGTTGCTGTTAAACACCACCTTCCCAGCAGGGCTGATGAAAAGAACAAAAGGAACGACAGGGTCAGAGCCCCATTCTGTTGCATTAAAATGAAAATCCAATGAAGTCACAGCCAAGCTAAAAATCCTTCACTGGCTCCTTCCCAGGAGGAAGACTTAATCTTCCCTGTGACCTGCCCTTACTGACCTGTTCTACGTCCTCACAAACCCCTCTCCTGTTTCCCAGCCCTTCTTAGACCCACTGATGCTTCTGAACCTGGGAGTCCCTCCTACTTCAGTTTCTTTCTCACCTTGTTCCCTCTGGCATGATCACTCTGTCTTTTATCTACATGGCTGTTTTTTTCCTACTCATCCTTCCACATCAGTTCAACCATTATTTCCTCAGGAAAGCCTTTTCTCATATTCCAAATTAGTTCAAAACCATTATTTTATGCTCTGGAGCACCTTCAACTTTGATTTCAGAGCATTTATCACAGTTTGTAATAGTATATGTATGTGATGATTTGATTACTATTTGATTCCCTCACTACATTATTTAATGGAACTTTCTGTGATAATGGAAATCTTTTATAATATTAAACACTTAAAATATGAGTAATGTGATGGAAGAACTGAAGTTTTAGTTTTATTTAATTTTAATATCCGTAACTGACTAATAGCTGCCATGTTAGACAGCAGAGGGCTAGAACATAAGCTCGTAAGAAAAGGAAGCCTAACTGCATTGCTCATTTCTGTATTCCCAACTTCTGTCATAGTGTCCTGATAAATGATATGATCTCAGTAATATTTGTGAAGTGAATGATCTTTCTAATGTCTAATGTCCATATATTTTAATACTATAAGAGTTGGGAGTCTTTTTTTTTTTCTTTTTCCATTAGAATAATTCCCTCTGTTTTTTTTTTTCTTTTAAGAAATTTAAAAAAAAACTAGTGACACTAAGAAATGCTTTTTGTGTGAAATGCTGAATTGTCTAAACCTTGTAGGAGAGAAGCATGGCTTATATACAGGTAATATCTATTGCTTCAGTACACCGAGAACACATTTTAAGATTCTTAGTAATTTTAAAAAGTTAATGTATTTGCAACTGTTTTTTTTTTCTCTTGGTTAGAATTTTCTTCTAATACTTCTTAATTTCTCATTTACTCAGAGCATTTCATAAGTTTGAGGTATCATTGGGCAATTTAAAATAATTTCTTCTTTATGAACAGAGAAGTAGACACACAAAGGATGTTAAAGTAAAAAAGTAACCATATGATTATTATTTATAAGAAATACTTTATTTTTTAAATATAATGCCATTTGCCTACATTTCCAAAAATTACCTAAAAGCATTCAATGATAAGGACGTTTCTTGAATTAAAAATGCCCAGTCTCAACTTTTGAAATCTTACTATATTGATAGCTACACTTTAGGTAACTACCCAAAGACATCTGAACTAGCCCCTGCTGCACACTCAGAGGTTCTAATAACATGGGTTTTGTCTATTCAAGGTATTTGTCCATTAGAACAGTTGCCTATCAGGAATATATATTAAAACCTAATGCCTTCATCCCTGTAAAGAGGATTATCTAATAATCCTACTGTTCCTAAATTCCTTGAAGATGTTGAAGCTCAGGAAGCCAATATTTATTTCACTTTGATGGCAGAGGTTTGTTTTGGCAGGACTTTTAAAGAAACTCTTACTTATCTTCTTGCTTATGATTATAACTGTTTCCTGAGTTTGAGATTGGGGTCATAAGGACTCTGCTACAGACTATTTATTAAAGGGGGGTAGGATTGTGTGCAGCTGCTTATTATTTTTCTGGGTCTGTACAGTCTGTTTAAAGGTCATCTTCCTTTACTTCCTATAGTAAGTCAGCCAGGAAAAAAAAAATCTTAAATTCTCAAAAATACCCTTTTTTTTTTTCTTTAAACTTCTAAAAAAGCGCCCTTCTGCGATGGTATGTCTTTTATCCATATAGTTGGCATGGATATTATATACATATAGTATGTCTTTTATACATATAGTTGGCATCCTATATATGGACCATACAAAAGGTACCACCATGAAAATTTAAATATTGCAAAATAAGAAAATTTCCACCTTAACGTCAAGATGTAAGAGATCAGGCAAAGATGTGCAGAAACAAATTTAAGAGAAAGATTTGTTCTGAGTTAAATAAGAATGGGTTATACTCAATTAAATGATAATTTTCAATATAAAATGTATATCAGTCAGAAGTGGATAGGTGGGATAATATCTATGGGAACCGAGAAGAAGGGAATTGCAGAAGCAAATGTTGGCAGTGCCCCATTCCAGGGAATTGAACCCTGATATTTCCTTGGCTTGATATCCCTGTTGGAGGGGAGAACTTGCTCACCCAGAAACCACCTGCCTGTTTAAAATGGCTTCATATTTAGTTTGTCTCCATGGGAAAATGTGTAGAGAGGGTGGTATGGGAATCTGGCTCTCTTAACATCTATATTTCTAAAAAGTGATAAATGACTTGACCTACTGTCTGTGCCAACAACATTAGATTTTTGAGCAGTAATCTTGACAGTTCTGAACCAAAAACATTTCTCTGGTCAGGAGGTTTGCTAGCCTCAGGAAATAAAATACAAAGTTCCAGTTAAATTTGATTTCAGATAAATAAGAAATAATGTAATGATCTAAAAATCATTGTTCATCTAAATTTCAAACTGAACTGAGAATCCTGTATTCTATCTGATAGCCCAACTTGGTGAAAATTGGTGGTATCGCCAACTTGCCTAACTTACAAGTCCCCTCTGGCATTACACTGGTAGAAACTAATATTTGAGGGTGAAGCAATGTCCTGCATTTGATAAGGTTTATGATTCTTTTCCATTCATTATCTGATTTGAGCCTCACAATGAATATTTGCCTGTCCTGGTATCATGTATCCATCATCATAAGATTAATGAGACCCTCTAACTTCTGGTCTACTCTCTTTTTCCATCTGCCTGCTATCTTAGTGGATGTCTTATTCACATCATTTGGTTAGCTGTATGTATTTCTCTCTTGACTCTCACTTTGAACACTTTCTCCGACAGCAGTTTCAAAGAGCCAGTCATTTCATTTGCTTCCTAATTAATAAGGAGGTTCATTGATACATGACACTTTTCATTGGAATATAACACAGAGAAATAGAGGTTCAGAATATGCCCCAAGCAAACGTCTGGTTTGGTAGACATTCGGCAGACATTCAACCACTTTGAGTGTGGTTATTTTCTAATTCAGAAGTCTTTTCATTGCTATCTTTCCCAAAGTACTGAAGATCTTCTTAACTGTTGTTCCAACTTTCTTTCCAACCTTTTTCAAGAAATGACCCTTTTTGCTCAAGTTATCTAAGGTAAAAAGCACCCAGTAATGGGATTAAGTTAAATGAATGTATGGGGGCAGCCTGTAGGAAGGAATGATATGGTACTTTACTATTTAGAGCGGGATCATTTCAATTACTTTGAAAAGACTGGCATTTGATCTTTATGTAAGATGGAAGATTCTAGGACTGTTTATAAACTTCCTTTAAAAATTATCGAGATCAATAAATAAACTGTCAAAAGTGGTGAATCCTGTCTGAACAGAGAACAGGACACAAAAGTAGACAGTATGATTCAGCTTTTGTTTTTTCTTTTCTTTTCTTTTTTTTTTTTTTTTGCACAGAAGTTAAATTAATATGCAGCCAGCAGGTCTGTTGAGAAGTAGGACTTGGAACTTCAGTGTCTGAAATCTGTCCCTGATTCTAATGACTCATTTTGCGACTCTATGCAATTTATTAACATCTCTTTATTCTAATCTCATCTGCTGGAAAAGAGATTTAATAATACACGATTCACAGGAGGTTATAATCCTGAGTCATTAGTGCAAAAATCTGTAGAGAGAGAATATTGTCAGCTGTTAGAGAGGGGGGTGATAAAAGTAATTCTGAAAGGCAACATCTGAAAATCTGGAGACAGTAACAAACTTGTAATGCCACTATTATGGTAAAAAAAAAAAGCTAATTTAGAATCAAGAAGTTGAGTCATTGGAGACATAGGGAAATGGAGAGGCACTGTGGGGAGCAGGAACAAATCAAAGCTATATTATTCCATGTGGCATGCTTGTTTCCAGTGCCACTGCACCCTCTTTCCATGACCACACCCCCTTTTTGTCTTCCCTCTACTTCACATACACTGCATTCTACTGAGGGCTTTCTCTCTTTCTCTCTGCCACCCTCAACTTAGAACTTATTCTGGAATGCTTTTTTGTACTAAGACAGATATAATGTAGTAAGTCAAAAGGGTATTATTTTACTGATTGATGGCAGAATTCCTTATGAGAAAATAGTATTTTTGGTTTAATATTTGAGAAAGAAAGGTGAAACCTACAAGGATAGGTATGAAGGAGCTGACTAAACTACTTGTTGGAGAAATGATGTTGTGAGGGGAAGGAATCCTGGAGGAGGCTGAGAAGAGGAAAACAAAAGGCAGTGGATAATGAGTGTCAGAATTGGTAGCAATGACAGAGATACTTTGTGTGTGTGATTTTTTTTTAAGATTTTATTTATTTGTTTGACAGAGTGAGAGAGCCCAAGAAGGGGGAGCAATAGAGGAAGAGGGAGAAGCAGGCTCTCTGCCAAGCAGAGAGCCCAATGCGGGGCTCAATCCCAGGACTCTGGTATCATGACCTGAGCCCAAGGTGGGTGCTTGACCATCTGAGCCACCCAGGTGCCCCTGATTTTTTTTTAATTAAGTTCAGTTAGCCAGCATACAGAGATAATTTGTAAAATCTTAGCTATCTAGTATTCTTAAGCTGTTCACATTTTTCTGTTCTAGAACTGCCTCCACCAGTGGGGTTAATGCTTTTATCTGTGTGTGGAAGTAGAGGAAATGGGTTGAAAATGCAAGCCCAGGTCATAATTAGTGGAAGCTGGATAGCTGGTGAACAAAAGTGAAATGACAGATGAATTAAATGAACTCAGAGGAAATGGACTTTTGAGGCTAGAAGTGGCTGAGGAAAAATCATACTTCACCTCCTCCAGAATTTCCAGAATTTTCTGTTTCTACCACAAACAGAAAAGGGTTTCAGCATATTTTTGCTTTCATCTCCATAGACTGGTATCTTAACAACTCTAGGATTTAGCTTGGGCTCTCAAGTCCCTGACTCAGGCTGTGTGACATGGGGCAGAAATCTGGCAACCCTCACCTCCCTCTTGCACCTCCCCAGTCTGCCCTAACCTAGCCTGCTTTTGTGGCAATTCCAGCAAATTTTCCTTTGAACTATGAATTGCACAGCTAAAAAAGAAATGTTTTAAGCAGTTGGAAAGTCATTTATCTAAAGTCTCACTCTTGGAAAGACATTTCTATTTTAACACAGATCAAATAAAATGATAGGAACTGTGTGGAATAATTTCATGTGCAAGGCTTTCCAAGGATGTGGGGGCACGTGGAAAAGTGTGCACAGGGCAGGGCTGTTAGATGGTAGGCTAGGTGAGGAATCTGCAGGGTCAAGCCTGGAATTTGAAGTCCTCCCAATGGCCCCACACATTCTCTGGAGGAACATTTTCTAAATTCTGTTTTAGCAGAAAAAGAATAGGTTTTAAAAAGAAATACTGTAATTTGAATCCAATTGCTGACCTTTAACATTATATTCTGCCATCAGAATATTTTAAAGATCTTGAAGCTTAATAAAAAGATTCAAATATTAGTATACTGTCCACTGAAGATAGAGCAGCTACAGCTTACACTGTTTTGTTTTTGAAAGAAGTATTATATTTTGCTGTGGGATGCTAATAATTTCTTAAATAAGAGTTAAGTCAGAGGTACCAAGAAACTCTTCAAATAAGAAAATGTGTAATTTTTCACTTAAAAAATTAAGATTTTAGGGTCAGCTGGCTGGCTTAGTTGGTGGAGTGTGCAACTTCTGATCTCAGGGTTGTGGATTTGAGCCCTGTGTTGGGTATAGATAATATTTAAAATCTTTACCAAATAATTAAGATTTTATTCCTGTTCCATCCCTTCCTTCAGACTGCTTTTTAAAAGGCTACTTAACATTCTTAAGCTTCTTTTTCAAAGGTTATACTTTTGAGAACTGAGTTCAGGATTCTCACATTTTTTTTCTATCATTTGTTGCTGGTAAAGATCTCCTCACTTTAAAAAATGATTTTTAAATGACAATCTCACAGCTCATTTTTAAATAGCCTCTTTCCATTTCTGCAGAATTGCCTTGGAGTTCAAACAAAATGAGTCACCCAAAGAAAAAAAAAATCACAAGCCATTTTTATACATTATCCAGAGCAGAAATTTAATTTAATGGCTCTGATATAGAAGAACTCCTTCATGCAGCAATTTAAAAAGTCAGTTCCTTTACTTTTATGACAGTTAACAAGTTCAGTTATCTATGCAGATGAAATAATAATGAGTGGTAAATGAATGGTGCTCATGTATGTATGGGAAGGGGCTGCTGGTGGCAAGGGGAGAGGGTAGGTGTGATGTCATAGGGAGAAATAATTCTTCCTCCCTCCATCCTGGGATTAGAGCAGTCTTAGTTACCCCACAGCTTTTTCCTCATCCTCTGCCTTTTGATTGGAAGGATTTTCTGATGGGAAAATGGAGGGTGGCAAAAGGGGAACTTGAAATGGTTTGAAATTTTTTTCAAAGCTCAAACTGGTTATCCTCACCTTACATCTCTTCCTAATGGTACAGAGAACTTAACCAAGGTACCCTGTTCTGATGCATGTCCTATGACCCCCTTCTGCCATGAGGGTCCTTTTTTTAACTCCTACACATGAGGATACATCCATTACAGAAGTAGGTACATGTGTCCATATATGCATATGCCTCAAGAAGAAAACTTACACTTTTACAATAAGTGATGATACTGGTTGAAGAGCTCTCTGTTACAATTTGATACGACCTTCTCTGTGGTGCACAGGAGCGTATCTCTTCAGCAGGACACCTTTTTTATTTGCTTTATTCAATATAATTACAGCGTTATGAGTTTCAGGTATGCAATGTAATGATTCTATGTATTACTAGAGCTCGTCACAATAAGTAATCCCCTTATCTATTTTACTCATCCCCACCTACCCACCCACCCACAGCTTCCCCTCTGGCAAGCACCAGTTTGTGCTCTGCATTTAAGTCTCTGGTTTGGTTTGTCTCTTTTTCCTTTATATATGTGTTGTGTTTTGTAAATCCTATGTAGAGTGAAATCATAGGTATTGTCTTTCTCTGACTGACTTATTTCACTAAGCATTATACTCTCAAGGTCCATCTGTGTCATCACAAATGGGGAGTCTCAAGTCTTTTTTATGGCTGAGTTATATTACTCTGTGTGTGTGTGTGTACACATACCACCCTTTTTTATCCATTCATCTATTGATGAACACTTGGGTTCCTTCCATATCTCTCCCATTATAAATATTGCTGCAAAAACATTAGGGGTGCATAAATCATTTCAAATTTATGTTTTTGTTTTCTTTGGGTAAATACCTAGTAGTGGAATTATTGGATTACACGCTAGTTCTGTTTAATTTTTTGAGGAACCTGCATACTGTTTTTCCACAGTGGCTGGATCAATTTGCTTTTCCAACAGCGTGAAAGGTTCCTTTTTCTTCACATCCTTGCCAACACTTGTTATTTCTTGTTGTTTTGATTCTAGCCATTATGACATGTATGAGGTGATATCTCATTGTGGTTTTGGTTTGCATTTCCCTAATGATTAGTGGTGTTGAGCATCTTTTCACGTGTCTGTTTGCCATCTACATATCTTCTTTGGAAAAATGTCTATTTAGGTTATCTGCCCATTTTTAATAGAATTATTTAGTTTTTTGGGTGTTGAGTTGTAGAACTTTCTTGTATATTCTGGATATTAACTCCTAATTAGATATATCATTTGCAAATATCTTCTCCCATTCAGTAGGTTGCTTTGCTGTTTTCTGGATGGTTTCTTTTGCTGTGCAAAAGCATTTTATTTTGATGTCCCAATAGTTTAATTTTACTTTTGTTTCCTTTACTTGAGGAAACAGTTCTAGAAAAATGTTTCCATGGTGGGTACCAAAGAATTTACTGCTTACATGTTCTTCTAGTTTTATGGATTCAGGTCTCACATATAAGTCTTTTTTTTTTTTTTTTTTT
>PISX010014790.1:0-51812 GCA_004024625.1 Mellivora capensis
CAAAACAGTGCTTATACTCAATATGCTTGAATTTGTCTCTCCCCTATTAAAAGTGAATACTGTAGGTCTATAAATCCAAATTAATACATTCTATTTCATTACTCTGATTCCATAAGATTTGGATGAGAACATTTGCTATTATATTTAAAAACAAGGCATCTCAAAATCACTCATAAAGTAGGATGTGTAATCTTTTCATGACTTTAATTATCTATTCATAATAGTGATATTATACTCAGTTTTTCTCCATTGTACAAAATAAGGTACAAATTGTGAAGTTCCTATTAGAAAAATGTACCATTATTTAAGTTAGATGTTTAAACTAAAAATACTTTATTACTTCTATATAGGAAATACAACTTGGTAAACAAATTTTTCTAAAGGAACTGGAACTTTGTCTCCCACCATTTAAAGTAAGTGTGTGTGTATGTTTTGCAGCAATTTATTTTGTTTCTGGTAGTCTATGTCAACCTGCCAATGTGAAAAGCACATACCCTCCATACTCTGGAGATCTACCTATGCTTTTATTTTTCCTTTGGCACTCACCACGGATGAGCCTACTATAGATACCATTTTATTGATATCTATATTATTTATAACTTATTGTCTGTCCTCCAAAATGTGTATTCCATCAGAGCAGAAGTTTGTGGTTGTTTTGCTTACTGTTGCTCCCCATCACGAGAACATAGGTACATGGCACATAGTAGAGACAATAAATGTTTAGTAAAGGAATAAATATGAATCTCTGAAGAAAACCTCCCTGCAACATCTTTTCCCAGCCCCAGCCCCCCTCTCCCCAAATCATACCTTTGGGAAAGACTGTATGAACAACATGACAGTTCTGCTTTTCCTGAGTATGAAAGACTGCAGATGAACCTGAAGTCTTATGGCGCCTTGGAATTGGATGGGTCAGTCTTGCAATCTCCCTGTAGTACAAATGGTTCCTATTAACCTCCTTAATGGAGGTAGGGGCTGCAGGCTAGTCTCATTGAGATCTTTTGACACAGTGATTCATCATATAATTCAACATTTAGTTTGGCCTGATAACACTATTAATCTTCATTATTCACAGATTCCATATTTTGCAAATTTCCCTACTTGCTAAAATTTATTTCATGGTCATTCACAATAATATATGTTAAATAAGTTTCCTAAACAGTAACACATAAAATACATACTGATCACTTAAGAAAAATGTTGTGAACAGAGGCCCACAGGAACTTAACCTTGTATTTCCCCTAGGAACAATGGTTCTGTATTCACTGAACCACTGTTTGTGGTGACTATATAGAACATAACCACCACAAATAACATAAATACATTGTATCTCCCCTGGAGTTCTCTGGAATGGTTCCCTTTCTGACTTTGGAAACTCTATCTCTGTGGTTTCTCACAACAAGCAAATGTTCTCATTACAATCTTGTGGAATCCTTGGAGATGGTACACATTTACAGAAGGTCATGGATGAGCCCTGAGTAAACCTGAATTCAGCCCTGGTCCCCCAATCTGGAGAATCATCCTGAAGAAATTATTTAACATTTCTCGGTAATGTTAAAGCTTTAACTTTTACTGTTAAAGGTAAAAGCTTCCTGAACTGTGGAATGGTTTCCTCAGCTGAAAAGAACTTGAAAGTTCTTTCATGTGCGTATGTGTAATGTATTTTTCAAGTTGAACAATGTTTATTTCCTTCAGATCTCAGGGTATCATGAATAACTTTTGTGGAGCACCACTGCTTATTAACAAATCTTAGGGATTTGATCTTTGAGTTCTAGCAGTAAGAAGAGAGTTCCCTTTAATAAATGGAACACTGGTACTCCCAGAATTTCCTGGTTGTTGTCTAACCTTACCTAAGATCAGAAACTGCCTTTAGACCTCCTTTCTCCTGGGAAGCAGTCCAGCAGTCCAATCTCTCTAGTTCAAGTGTCCATTTGAGGACAGGGAAACCAGCTAGTGCTAAGGAGAATCCTGGCTGGTGACTTAGGAGATCTGAGCTCTCATCTGCCATTACTCAATCCTGTTCCTGGTAAGTCATTTCATATCTTCAGTCATCAGTTACTTCACTTCTAAGCAATTTTTATTAGACGATAATTATGAAACTGTTTCATAAACTGTTATATAAAATAACTTGAATATAGTTAAACAAAAAATGCAAACAATACCAAAGAATGAAAAAAAAAAGCAATTTTTTTTCCTCACAAATATTATCTTAGTTTGCTAGGGTTGCCTCAAAAAATCCCATAGACTGGGTGGCTTAAACAATATGAATTTTCTCTCAGTTGTGGAGGCTAGAAGTCCAAGATCAAAGTTGCAGCAGGTTTTATTTCTTCTGAGGACTCTCTCCTTGGCTTGCAGATGGTGACCTGCTTGCTATGTGCTCACATGGTTGTCTGCTTCCACCTTAACACTTTGCTAAGGACAAAGGGCAATTCTAGCTTGACGGACTCCTACCACCAACCAGGATCCTGTAAATCTACTAACAATTCCTTTGGAAACTTCCTTTATCTCTAAACCCTCCAAGATAGTGTTGACAATCATTTCCAAGCATATGGCCCACTGATATACATCTAAAGGGTCTCAGAACAAAGGTTTTATTACCAGTAATGAATAACCTTTTTCCAACAATAGCTAGTCCCTCAAGGTCCTGGAAACCTTGCTTCCAAAATCCCTTAGAGACTTACGTCATCCCTGACCTCCTCCCAACTTGCAAGTATATAACGGACCACTTCTCACAACCCCCGGGCAGCAGCTCTTTCTGCCCATGGGTCCTGTCCCGTGCTTTAATAAACCACCATTTTGCACCAAAGATGTCTCACTAATTCTTTCTTGGTCATCAGCTCCAGACCTCACCCCACGGAACCTCACTTATATTTTAAGACTTCATCGCTGGGTTCAAAATTATTTCCCCACAGAACTTCAAGGGTCTTGCTCTACTGTGTTCCAGCATCCAGTATTACTGAGAAGTCTGATTATAATCTGATTCTCATTCTCTTATAGCTAGCCAGTTTTTTGTTTGATGTTTTCCCCATCTCTGAAAGCTTTTAGGATTTCATCTTTCCTCAATGCTTTTACATTTCACCAGGCTGTTCAGGTCTGGTTGTTTTTCATTCATTATATCTGGATGGCACTTTTGATCTGATGACTAATGTCTTTCTTCCACACCTTCCCATGCATTTTCTCTACTTTCCCTTTCTGGAATTCTAAAGCCTTGTGTCTTCTGGGCCTATCCCCCAGGGTTTTATATTTTCTGCTCTCTATATTTTTGTTTCCTGGGAAGTATTTTCCATTCTATCTTCTGTATCTTCAAATTTGATCTTTAGCCATGACCAATAGGTTATTTTTCACTTTGGCAAACTCTTTTAGTTTGCAAGAACTCAACTATTTTCTCATTGCTTTTTTTTTTTTTTTTAAGATTTTATTTATTTGAGTGAGAGAAAGCAGGAGGGGGGCGGGCACAGAGACAGAGGGAGAAGCAGACCCCCAGCCGAGCAGGGAGTCCAATGTGGGACCTGATCCTGTGACTCCAGGATCATGACCTGAGCGGAAGGCAGATGCCCAACCACCTGAGCCACTCAGGCGTCCCTCATTGCTCCTTTTTAAATATTACCTCCTACTGGTTTTTATTACTGCAATAGCCTCTTAGATGTCCCTAAGGATATAATTAGCAATTCAAAAAACAGTTCTGTACTATATTCCTTGCATTATCAGTTTCCTCTTGAATCAGTTGTGTGTTTATCTTGGACTTTCTTTTTTGTTTCATCTCAGATGTCTGGTAGACATTTGTTCACATACATGAATAAAGGACTACACTGTGGAGGCCAAGAGAAAAAAAGGCTGTACCCACCTCGAGTCTAGCCCTGACATAAGTACAGCCATCTTGACAAAGCAAAAGCTGGCACCTTGCACCCCCTCTCCACCCGCTCCCCTCCCTTCGGTAGTATGTGTGAACAAATAGTTAACTTGCAGAAATCACAATCCTGCAAGACAGGAGTCTCCCTTGGTTTACAAATGTCCCAATGCTAAATCTCACTAACAAGGATGCTTGATAGGGGGAATATGACATTCCACCAGGAAACTCCCAACTGTTTCATGTTAGTGCCTCATTAGAGGGAAAAACGGCCTTGGCTTGATAATAATTAGGCCTCCAATATCCTACAGTCTTCTTTACCCTGATAGCCCTTCTGAACACCCCCTTTGTCCTCACCCACTGGTGAGTCCACCCCTACTCTGCCTTCAAAAACCCTGACTGTAATCTGGTTCGGGGTCCAAGTCCCTACTCTGCTGTGTCTTGGTATGTTGTGTATACTTGTGTATACTGCTGTGTATACTCTGCTGTGTCTTGGTATGCTGCGTATACTTGGGCCCAAGCTTAAGCTTGTCAAATAAACCCTCATGCGATTGCATCGGTGTTGGCTCCTTGGTGGTCTCTCAGACGTGAAAACTCGGGCATAACGTACACTGATTTGTGTCTGTAAAATGGCTGGTCCTGGGGACACGCAGGCTTTTACATTAATGGTGCCTGGAAGAAAACAGCCATGCTGCCCTCAAATCCCCCAAACTACTAACTCAAGGAGAGTTATTCTCTGGGAGTGGGGTGGGTGGCCTTTCTTACTCTCCATGTCAGTTATTAGGCTCTACTCTTCCTCTCTCTCCAGCCCTGTATTCACCCCCTGGGCTCTCCCCAGGCAAATCTACTCTGCTTAAGCAGTTCCCCAGGCAGCTCCACCTGGGACAAATGCAGCAGTAGCTGCAAAATATTGTGGGCCTCTGACCTTTGTGCTGCTGCCTCTGTGCCTGGAGCCTCTTGTGAGTTCCCAGAGAGAATAGTTTTGTCTGCCAGCTTCTAGAATATGGACTTTGAGCTGTGTTTTTCTCCATTCTGGGTTAAGTGTCTACATAACCTCATTTGCATTCCACATCCCAGAAATTATTTAAAATCTCAGGTTTGCTCATTGCAACTACTGTTGTCTTCCATCCATAGACTTTATCTTTATTAGCTTTTCATTGGGATCCCAGGAAGGATCCTGGAAAGCAATATGTGCCCAGCTATATGGCTACAGGTGAGTCAACCCTGAGGGGTGCATGTATTCCTGACCCCCGGACACAGTTCAGGGGTAAAGGGTGAGCATCTGAGACCAGAACAGTGAAGAGTTTTGCTGTCAATATTGGGAAAGAGAAGTGAGTCTCTGGTTAACAGCTTAGTCTGTTTAGGCTGCTGTAACAATATACCACAGACTTGGGTAGCGGTTAAACAATATTTTGTTTCTCACAGTTTTGGAGGCTGGAAATCCAAGACCAGAGTGCCAGGATAATCAGGTTCTGGTGAAAACCCTCTTCCAAGGGTCTTCCAAGGGTTGTAGACTGCTGAACTTCTTTCTTGCTCTGCCCACACATGGTGGAAGGGAGGAGGGATTTCCCAGGGGCCTCTTTTATAAGGGTACTCTCCACCTCCAGGTCCTAATTACCCCTCACAGGCCCCACCTCTTAATACCATCACCTGGAGCATTAGGCTTTCAACATGAATTTGGGTGTGTGTCAGGGAGAGAAACAGACATTTGATCTAGGGCCATAGATGGTGAGGGGAAACCATCAGGAATTGGGGGGGGGGGGTGGCTGGCTGGTAGCACCATGTTGCCAACTGACCACTAGAGAAATATAGTGAGACACACAGAGGCACTGAGAGAAAAACCTTAAAGAAGCCCTGTTACATTTCCTTCTTGGTTTCCCTAGGACAACCTTGTACATTATAATAAATGTCTCTCTGACTTACATTAGCTCTGTGCGAATTTCTGTCACAGTAAGAGAGCCAGAAATCACACACCATCTTGGCCCTCTTGGAGAGTGTTACTCTGGCTGGCTGCTGGGGGAAAAATGCAAGAAGGGGATAGGCCAGGAAGCCAGAATTTCTCCCACAGTGCAGTGATGGCCATGACCTTGACCTCTGCAAATAATAAACCTCTTAGGTGTAAAATGAGGAGAAGGTAGGAGTAAGATGGAGGCTCTTTCCTTGTAGCCTAATTTTCACAGTTCTGTCAACAAACTTGGGGGAAAGGATGCAACATATGTCCCCAACTTCCCACAGAGGTGTTTTTTAACTCTCAGAAACACTATGTAACTTTAAACATGTATCAGTTTATTTTATTCAAAAATGACAAAATGTTCACTAGGAAACAAAAATAAGATCCACCATCATTTTGTTCAAATGGTCTGTACTTGTGTCTCCCGGTTCCCCAATTTTTAGCTTCCTTTAACCGTTTTGTACACCTTTAAGGAAGCGGCTTTCCCACTTAAAAACTAGTCCTTTCCCCTAACTCCGTATTTTCTCTCCCCTAATTTATCTCTTCCCCAAGTTCACATTGTATTAAAGCTTTTACTTCTGGGAATCGCTGTCTGTCTTGGGAGATTTAAGAGAGAATTCTAAACCGCTCCCCACAAATAAGATCAATAACTTCAAAATAAAAATTCAATTTGTTCAAACCCAGATGACATCCTCTTGGTTAAAAGACCCTCGAGGGCAGAACCCAAGTCACTAAGTTTTTAGGCTTTGCTTACAACGGAGAAGGGGACTCAGGACCCTTTTTAAGATTAAATGTAAAACAGGAACCTGATCAAAAAGACATTGTGAAAAGAAAAACGTAACTCTCTTTTCTCTGCAATGTCGGGGGTGTGCGTGGACCCTTGCTCTAGTGACTCTGACTGAAGTCTTCAAGCAGCAGAAGCAGCAGCCTTAGGATTTCAACCAGCTTCGTGACGGGGACTGCAGGCTTCACTTCCCAGGTCCCTCACCTGGCTTCCTACCTAGAGCCCCTGAGCGCCTCTCCCCCGCCACCCCCGCGGGGCCGCAGCGCTCTCCCGGTGGCCGCCGCAGGGTCTCCTCAGGGCTCGAGAGTTCGAGGAGGTCGTACCGGAAACGCCCGCGCGACAGCTTTCTGAACTCAAAGTGCGGTAAAACACTCTTGGCATTTGTGACTTGAAGAACCCTAAAAAATAATAATCCTTGGGTTTTTTAAAAATATATTGCGACCAAAAAATACCGAGCCAGGCAGGAGTCGAACCTACAATCTTCTGATCCGTAGTCAGACGCGTTATCCATTGCGCCACTGGCCCTGCGCACGAAGGGAAACTGAGGGGATGTACAGATTACAGAGTGGTAAGGCCACACTCGACAGTCATTTCCCGTGTAGGGTAGTAAAGGAAAAGTAAAGGAACGTGACGTCGGCTTCTCTGAGCCTCGGCACCACCAGCCCCGGACACACGAAAAGGTTTGGCAGGGAGGGGGGGAGGGCTCCCCCCACCCCCAACCTCTCCCCCCACCCCGCCCCGCTCCTTCCCGGGGGGGTCCGATTCCATGAGAGGCAGCCGGGTGGTCTTTCTGCGCACGCGTGAAACAGTACACCGGCATTTGCTTCCTTCCCCTCCCTGTTTCCCGGCTACGCATGCTCTATTCAACTTCTAACTCGCGGCTGTACGTGCTCGGGCTCCTGAGTTTGAATCTCAAGGGGCAGCGGGTGCTTCCTTGTCCCTTCGATAGCTCAGCTGGTAGAGCGGAGGACTGTAGCTGACTTCCTGGTAAGAGACATCCTTAGGTCGCTGGTTCGATTCCGGCTCGAAGGAGACACCTTTTTTGTTTTTTAATACCAACTTGGTAGGATTTACGGCCTGTTGCACGGGTCCCCTTCCCTAATACACACAACATTCCAGCGAACAGTTGGAAATGCTTGCACTTTCGCTCTAGTTTTGGCCTACGGCAGTATCCCCCGTGTGAAATCTTTGGTGAATCCCCACAAAGTGCGGTCCTAGTAACAAAGGCCGGAGTCTCCGCTCCGCGGGGCGGGGGCCGGCTCCCGGCCTTCCGTCTCTAAGTGGTCTTCGGCGTCCGCGAGTCCCCTGAGCGCACAGAGGAAAGTCCCGAGCCAGCTGCGGGCCCTTCTCAGCGCTCTGTGGAGGGCGGGCAAACGCGAGCGCTCGTTGCAGCTGCCGTGAGGAGCCGGGGGTTTCGCTAGAAGCGTTTCTTAAGGTCAACAAACTGGGAGGCACGAAAGAATCGCGGTAGAAAGCACAAAAAGCTTAGAAAGTAAACATTAGGAAAGAAAGTCGACACCTTCCCATCCCACTCCCTTCGATAGCTCAGCTGGTAGAGCGGAGGACTGTAGGCGCGGTGCCCGTAGCCATCCTTAGGTCGCTGGTTCGATTCCGGCTCGAAGGAGAGGGGTTCTCGCTTTTGTTACTTTGCCTTTATTTGTAGGGCAAGATCAAGAACACAATCGAGAAAAATATAGTTTCTGTTTCTAAATGCTCTGACCTCTCTCTAGAGGAAGAGATAACCGGCCGTGCCCAGCGGTGGGGGATTAGCTCAAATGGTAGAGCGCTCGCTTAGCATGCGAGAGGTAGCGGGATCGATGCCCGCATCCTCCAGTTTTTTTCCTCTTGTAGTTTTTTCTTTCGATCCTCATTCAACTCGAGGTAGCTTGCCATCGGGCAAGCGAGAGACGGGATGAGCTTGAGGTTACCGCTCCCTAAAACTTCCCAGACGAGGGATAATGGGTGCGGACAGAGTTTAGTCTCACAACTTAAAAATCTTAGACCCGTTTACTTTGGAAAGCTCACGAAATTGCTTTTTCTGTGCAAAAATGGCTACGGGTTGCAGTTACCTCTGTTGCCAGTCTCTTTGTGATTTGTGATTGATCGCTGCACTTCCAGAAACCCATCTGATACTAAACTGCCATATTTAGGGGGAACTGACAGAAAAAAAAAACACCACCAAAACCCACAGAACTTGGAAAAGGACGCTAGCTAGCTACCTTAAACTTATGTTGAGCCGAGGAAGCGAGAACTATTCCGCTTCATCTCAACTGACCTCCGTGGGGGTGCTCAGCGGGGGGCAGATCTACTAGGACAGGATAAAGCAAGAGGAAGGGGAAGAGAGGTGAGGACGTGGAGAGGGGCCTAAACCCAGAGGCTTGCTACTGAAGGAGGGTTCTAATGCCATTTTCCTCCTGGGAAGTAACTGTGGAGAATTGGAAACCAGCACTGAAAAGGAATTAAGTTAAAACAACAACAACAACTATTTATTGAGCATAGTCTGTTTTGTTAAAGAAAAGACAATAAATGCACACTCATTGAAAGATTCGGAAATTGAGAAGAACACGCACGAGGCTTTTCTGGTAATAAATTCTCCCTATCCTAATTTACTAGAATATAGGTATTAAAAAGCTGTTGAAACCATACAGCAGTCCTCAACACAAAACATATATTTTCAAAGACAAAGACAAAGGCAGAAATATTAACCTTTTTTGAGGATTACAATTAATAAATGACAATTCTTTTAGTATATAATTCTTTGTGTTCTAGGCAACCTGTACTTTTTTGTTACCAATGTGTAC
This sequence comes from Mellivora capensis, assembly GCA_004024625.1. Taxonomy (NCBI): domain Eukaryota; kingdom Metazoa; phylum Chordata; class Mammalia; order Carnivora; family Mustelidae; genus Mellivora; species Mellivora capensis. The sequence goes on from PISX010014790.1 coordinate 9,381, forward strand.
AACCTGTTGCATTTTATCAGTGGATCTTTCCTTTTCTAGGGCAGTTTCCATTTTATCTCATTTTACTCTTTTCAATAAAGTCTTTAAATTGAGTATATAGTGATTCATTTAAAATATATCATTATTTTCATGAAAACAAATTTACACAGTAGGAAGAGGAATCCTTTTATCAGATGATATGTCCCAGTTTCAGTTGAGATTATTGAGATATCTGTCTGACTGGAGGAGATAGCAGTAAAATTATAAATGACTATAAGAGCAAGAAATGGGTAATAAGTGGATCGAATGCTCCCAAAATCCAGGTGGAGAACACATGTTCAGGGCTGGTGAGCTGGGCAAGAACTCAAACAACATCTCAGGATTAACAACTCAGGTGTGGAATGAAATACATACCAAAAGTCTAAAGGTATAAGCTAAGAGGTACTGTTGCACAGTAGTTAGTCATGTGGGCTGTGACATCTGATGGCCTTTCTTGGCTTTCACATTCCTAACTGGGTGACATTGGACAAGTTGCTTGACATCTTGGTGCTTCAGTTTCCTTATTTTTTAATTAGGGGTGATAAAATGGTACCTACTTTTAACTGAGATGTAACCGTAAAGCTTGTATTATAGTGCCTGGTACGTAGTAAACACACCATAACCATTAACTGTTATCAGTGTATGTGAGCAGTACCACAAAGGGAAGCCCTAGAGGGAATATTCTAAGGAAGGGTTTGCATGTGTGTTTATACAAATGTATATGTAAGTGCAGGAAAGAGATGCTTGAATCTACTGTGGCAGGAAAGTAGAACAATCCTAAAAATACAAAATGATAGTTAAATAAGCTATAGTATGACCACTTAATGGACTATATATAACCTTTGAAATTATTAAGAACTATTGACATGGGAAATGCTAATCAAATGCTAAGTTAATAAATTGGGTACAGGGAAGTATAAACAATAAAAATATAAACAAGCACTATCTGTAAAAAGATTGAGAATACATTTAAATATTAATAGGGACCTTTAGATGGTAGCATTACTGTGATTTTTTTCTTCTTTATAACTATAAAATATTTTCTAATTTCTGTAGTAAACATTTATAAGTTTTAATTGAACATATAAGATGCATTTAAAAAAAAATAACTAACTGGGATGCCTGGGTGGCTTAGTTGGTTAAGCGGCTGCCTTTGGCTCAGGTTGTGATCCCAGTGCCCTGGGATTGAATCCTGCATCAGGTTCCTTGCTTGGCGGGAAGCCTGCTTCTCCCTCTGCCTCTGCCTGCCACTCTGTCTGTCTGTGCTCGCTCTCTCTGACAAATAAATAAATAAAATCTTTAAAAAAAAAAAAAAAAGCTAACAGTATTTCCTATAAGCCAAGCACAGTTGTAGTTACTTTACGTGTATTAGTGCGTACATTTTTCTCAAAAAGAAAACACCAGGCCCAGATGACTTCCATGGTGAATTCTACCAAACAATTAAGGAAGAAATAATATCAAGTATACGCAGACTTTCAGAAAATTGAAGAAGAGGGAATGCTGTCCAACTTAATCTATGAAGCCAACATTATCCAATTCCCAAAGCCATACAAAGACATTATGAAAAAAAGAAAACTATAGACCAGTATCTTTATGAAAATAGATGCAAAAATTTTAAACAAAAATTTAGCCAATTAAATCCAACATTTTCTTTTAAATCCAACAATTTATAAAAAGGAAAACACATCATGACCAAATGGAATTTATTCCAAGAATACAAGACTGGTTCAACATTCAAAAATCAACATAACTCATTATAGTAAACAGGCTAAAAAAGAGTAACCACATGATCATTCCAGTAGATGCAGAAAAAGCATTTGATGAAATTCAACATCCATTCCTCATTTTGAAAACTACCAACAAACTTGGAAGGGAAGGGAACTTCTTCAGCCTGATAAAGGGATTCCATGAAAAACACACACTTAATATTATATTTAATAATATAAATGCTTTTCTCCCAAGATCAGGAACAAAGCAAGGATGTCCATTCTGAGATTTTTAGCCAGGATCATAAGGCAAGAAAAATGAAGTGAAAGACCTCCCAGATTGGAAAGGAGGAAGTAAAACTATTTCTATTCACAGACATGTCATTTTTTAAAATATTGATTACATGTTGAAATAATAGTTTATATTTTGAGAGTGTTAAATAAAATATATTAATAACCTTAATATCAATTGTTTTTGTTTTTTAATGTGGCTACTAGAAATATAAAATTATATATATGTCTCATATTTGTCAACCACATCTTATTTCTATTGGAGTTAGGTCAGAGAGGCAGGTAGGAGCCAGATCATGTCGGGCCTTAGAGACCACAGTGAAGATTAATGTTTTTATCCCACAGGTAATTGGACCATTAGTAGGATTTAAATAGGGAGTGACATATGAGAAACAGATTGCAGAAAGCTAGAGTGAATTCAGAAAAATCAATCAGGAGGCTGAGGTGGAGGGTTGGTGAGGCAGATTGTGTGTGCTGAGGATGGATTCAAGAAGGCCCTGGAGTTCAGACATGACCATTGGGAAGGCCTTGGGCTAAAGTATTTGCTACTTGTTGGGGCTGTCACTATTCATTTCTGGCATATGAATTGTGCCAGGAAATGTTCAGAGAAAAGTAAAATATTTTAATTTTTAACATATCTTCAGAGATATTTATGATGAATTAAAATGTATAAACAACAGATTTGGAGGAGTAATTATCAAGAAGAAAAGCTTACAGCCAGAAGTCTGCAAGCTATCTAATGAAAGAAATGCCATAGTGTTAGCTTTTATAAAGTACTTTTTAAGTTAATTCATTTCTCTTTGATTTTAGATTTTGTAAAGTGTTTCTTTTCATTAAAAAAATTTTTAAATCACATATCCAAGCTTCTCACTGCCAGATAGACAGCTAGATTGAAGAGACTGACAATGTAGGCAGAAAAAAAAGAGTTAAGTATTGTATAGATATCATGAGTTGAGTCCTTGGTGTAAAAAGATTGCAAGAATCCTTTTCCTGGAAAGAGTTCTGGGTTGTATTTTTTTCAAGTAACTTGTAAAGTTGGTTAGAAAAGTCCTTTTCTAAATTACACTCTGAACCCCAGAATACTAAAAGAAACAATATACTGTACATGTCTCCTGTGCTCAGATGGGTTATATCTAGCAGGACTGATCAGCAGAGCCTGGCTCTTGGAACACCAGCTCATCTAAATCCTGAATGAAGTGCTGCTTTCTCCCCACTGGTCATATATTAGTGTTCTCACTAATGGAGGGAGGGAGAGAGAGAAGGATGGATGGATGGATGGATGAACAGATGGATATTGTGGGGAAGAATTAATAACCTCACTGTCTTAGTTTAAGAGGACCTGGTCAGCACAGTATCAAGCATTGTTTTGGCATGGAATTAAAATGACTTTTCAAGAGATATACCTGGGGTTGGAGGTGACCTGAAAGTCCTGGTTCACTCATGCCCTAAGTGTTCCAGGCTAACTAAACCTGCTTCTTAAGAAGCCCCTACTTCTCTGCCTCCACATCCACACCATCTGGCGTTCTTTCCCTGTTTTCATGACTTAGTCAGCCAATAACTTTCTCACTTCCAATGGGTACAAGAAGGATGAATTCTCCTTCCTCTCTACCTTAGATGTTGAGCCAGAAGCAAGATCAGCTTTCTAGTGCCCTTTGTTTTCTCTTCCTTCCAGCAGGGTTGTACTCTCTCTACCTCACTGCTTTGCTTCAAATTTTATCATTTTTTTTTTTTTTTTACTTCTTTTTAGCTCCACCTTCCATTTGACCTTAAGTCTGATACTCCGTTTGATGAATGATTAGCTCCTCCAGCTAAGCCTTGATTATTTTCAAATACCTGTATTTGCAATTACCTACGCTAAAAAGACAAAAAGAACATGGGTAAATGAAATGCTAAGAACATTCTGGAATCCTCAGGACAGTTTGCATGCCTGACACTGATTCCCTGGGACTCTTCTAATGCCTCCTACTCCCAGAATGGTATCTTTTTTTTTGAAAGTTAGTTGATGTTGCTCTTGTAGGTATTCTGGGGTTAGAAGTTCCTATCACTCTGACCAGGAAGTATAAAATCCACTAAAAGGAGAGGACCCTGTTCCTGTTGGAGAATCCTTTAAATACACTCCAGTTTCCTCCCAAGATTTTTTAATATGACATATTCTAGAGCTGGTTGTCCAGTATGGTAACCACTAGCCACATATGATTGTTTGAACGTAAGTTTAAGTTACATAAAACTTAAAACTCAGGGGGCGCCTGGGTGGCTCAGTGGGTTAAAGCCTGTGCCTTCGGCTCAGGTCATGGTCCCAGGGTCCTGGGATCGAAGAAAAAAAAACTTAAAACTCAGATCCCAAGTTACATTATACACATTTTAAGTACTCAATAGCCACCTGTGGCTAGAAGTTACATAGTACAGATAGAGAACATTTACATCATTGCAGAAAATTCTAATGAAGGTTATGCTGTAGAGCGTGGGTGTGATATAGCTTAGTGGGTGAGATCATGGGCTCTGTAGTCAAAAGATGTGTTTCTGAATCTGCTTCACAACTAGCAGCAATTTGACGAGGCAGCTGCTTTGCTGAGCTACAGTTGGTTCCATGGAAATTATAATACCTATTATAGGGAGCTATTATAAGTAATGATTAGTAGTCTGTACATATTTATTATGTTTATTTTGGCAGTATACAGTTGACCTTTGAACAACATGGAGGTAAGGATGCTGAACCCCCATGCAGTCGAAAATCTGCATATAATTTTTGACTCCCCCCAAATTTAACTACTAATATCCTACTGTTGACCAGAAGTCTTACTGTTAACGTAAACAGTCAATTAACATATATTTTGTATGTTATATGTATTATATACTATATTCTTAAAATAAAGTAAGAGAAAAGAAAATGTTATTAAGAAAATTATAAGGAAGAGAAAGTACACTTATAATACTGTTAAAATATCCACATATAAGTTATTGTTCAAGGATCGATCATAGTACTAAAAGTAACAGATTTTAGAACCCCTTTTTCTTCCTTCCCAAGATGAACACACAGAAAACCACATTTCACTCCTCTGCTCTGTCTCCTAAAGTCTGCGTCCATTTGGCCTTGTAGCTAGAGGCTGAAAGAGGTAAAAAATCTCTTTCTGCTATCACACCTTAATGCCAAGTTTGCTGACAGTAACATAGTCAGGTTCTTAGGGACCCATCTTGCTTCCTCTGACTTACGTTGGTGGTTGGGAAACTGCTGGTCTTCTAGAGGTGAGAGCATTGGTGGTTTTGCTTCAGTTTCTCAGTTGTATAAATATAACCCTGCCCTAGTTTGGTAGGATTTGGGAATGAGGGGCAACTGGGGCTTCCAACTAAACCAGCTCCCTGTACAATTGCCCCCAATTGGTTTCAACCCCCTCTCCTAGTTGTAGTGGGTAGGGGTTTGGGAGGGGAAGAAAGTTGTGCATTACTCATATACAGGCCAGGACACCTTCAGGAGACTAAGCTGGTTTTCATGACTCTCTGGAGGCACAAATCCACTCCAAATCGCAAATCCTTGAAGTTGACTTCAAATCTGATTCAGTTCTAGAATTTTCCCTATCTTTCAGACTCTGTGAATGATTTGGGAACAGACTAAAATTTTCTGGTTCTTCCCTAGAGCAGAGTGCTACTCCCATGTCCCACTCTCAATTCATATGCCCACCTCATGGACTGCTGGTCTCTTAAGAATGGGGAGGAGCAAAGAATGGAGAAAAGAGGATAAAGAGGGGATAGTGATAATTACCTATCAACTTGACTCTTAAGCCTGTGAGATTCTTGCTAGTTTGCTGGGTCACCTCCTAGACGCAGTTCTAAGAAAAAGCACAAGGCAAGAAACAAAAACAGAGAAGAGGCTAGAGATCAACTTTACATCAAATAATTGAATTGAAGATTCTCAATGTCAAAATTAACATTGTTTCAAAGGGTTTTTTCCCCGTAAAAATACTGTTAAGCTAGGTTCTGAACACCACTCACTTACAGATAAAAGAAATGAAATTCAGCTAGGTTGAGGTCAGTTTCCCAAGACCACAAAGTGAGGTAGAAAAGGAAGCTGGATTAGGACTGTCTCCTGACTCACTGTGCACCTCTCACTGCATCATTGGTGTTTGCTCAGATTCAGAACATCTGAGTCACCCCTGTGGATCCTAATTTCATAGCTTCAGAGTCCCTTTCCTCCTTTCCTTCCCCACTGCCATCGCCCAATGCCAGGGGAGCATGACCTCTCACCTAGGCTATTGGCAACAGCTTCCCATCTGGTCTTTATCAAGGTCATGTTCACCCTGATCTATCTCAACCACCACTATGAGACTAATCTAACCAATGAACAGCTCTCATGGAAATGTTTCTGTGAGAAACTTTCAATAACTTCCTGTTCCTAATTTACTAAGTGTTAAAAACTCTCTAGCCCAGGATTTGTGGCCTGCCAATGTGCCAACAGCATGCTCTGCACTCTGGCCCGTTTACCATACACTCTAAGCATTCTGTGCACTCCTGTGCCTTACTGGCTTTGCTTCTGTGCCTTCCCTCCGGAAGCCCCAACTATGCCCCACCTGACTATATATCCATTCACCTAAGTTCTCAGTGGATCAGCCCACCCATGAAGCCCTCCTAAGGAATCCAACTCTGAAAAAAATTTTTTTAAAGATTTTATTTATTTATTTGTCAGAGAGAGCACAGGCAGACAGAGTAGTAGGCAGAGACAGAGGGAGAAGCAGACTCCCTGCTGAGCAAGGAGCCCGATGTGGGACTCATGACCTGAGCTGAAGGCAGCTGCTTAACCAACTGAGCCACCCAGGCATCCCCCAACTCTGAAATTTTGTAGCGCTTTATCACACTTTGTTTTGTACTATGTTTCTGTATATGAATGTCTTATTTCTACTGTTAAACTGAACTCCATCTTTCCATCCATGGAACTGAGCACAATGGGGGTACATGAATATTTTTTGAAAGAATGAATTTCTCTAATAAGGATAGTCTTGGCTATATTGTACATTATTAGTTTAAGTGTTTTTTCCTTAGATTGAAGATTCTTTTACTATAGAAAGCTTATCTTCCCTAGAAAATAACTCACGTATTGCATTCAGACCTCCATAGCCCATGTAATGATAGAGACAGTTAATTGCCTAGGCTAGGTGAACTGAATTAATGAAGTAAAAAAAAAGTCACTGAATCCCTTCTTTACTGGAGTTGCTAAATAGATATTGAAAGGAATCACAAAATTCTCCTAAGATGCCTGAAATGTTTATGAATACATGTAACTTATTATTAACTAATAGAGCTTCTTAGATTCTCAATAAGCTTTCAGTGCACACAGCAATAAGACCATAAAGAACCAGTCACACTGGCCTACTCTTTTCTTGTGATTAAGTGCATGCTGGTGATATATTGACAAAATGTGTTCACTGTTTGAATATTTTTTTAAAAGATTTTATTTATTTATTTGACAGACAGACATCACAAGTAGGCAGAGAAGCAAGCGGAGAGAGAGGAGGGGAAGCAGGCTCCCCGCTGAGCAGAGACCCCGATGCAGGGCTCGATCCCAAGACTCCAGGACCCCGGGATTCCGAGATCCCAGGATCACGACCTGAGCTGAAGGCAGAAGCCTTAACCCACGGAGCCACCCAGGCACCCCTTGAATATTTTTAAATCAAGGAGAAATTAACCTGCAGATTCATCACAGATAAACAGATATGTATCTCTTTTTCATTTTTGATCTGATATTTAATTTTTAAATAACTACATATTGATGAAACAGTTCTTTCACAAAATCCTGGAAAACATCAGGATCACTATTTATGACTCAAGAGCAGACCAAGAATATCAGAAATGACCAGGGAGACTATCATTTAAAAAATTAAGTTGGAGGAGGAGGCAAAGGCAAAGAAGTATAGTAGGGAATTCAGACCAGAGAAAACCCAGGTATAAAAGCAGGACTCCATTTTCACTTCAGTTGGCAACAGCACTGATATCTGTTCCCTGCTTTATGGAAAAATGAAATAATGGGTCTCCTACGCAGATGCCATTTACTACCTCATTATTATTGCTGCAGTTAAAAAAAATTTTTCCCTCTAGGCCCTACCTGATGTCCACTAAGCCTTCCAAAATCAGAATGTTGAAGGATATTGTCATGGTTCATTTTAGGTGTCAACTTGACTGGGCCACAGTGCCCAGATATATGGTGAAATATTATTCTGCATGTTTCTGTGAGGAGGGTTTGGGGGAGATTAACATTTAAATCTGCGGACTTTGACAATCAGAGAAGGACAATTATCATATGATCTCACTGATAATGAGGAATTTGAAAAACAAGACAGAGGATCATAGGAAAAGGGAGGGGAAAATGAAACAAGATGAAACCAGAGAGGGAGATAAACCATAAGAGACTCTTAATCTGGAAACAAACTGAGGGTTGCTGGAGGGGAGGGTGGCTGGGTGATGGACATTGGGGAGGGTATGTGCTATGGTGAGCACTGTGAATTGTGTAAGACTGATGATTCACAGACCTGTACCCCTGAAACAAAGAATATACTATATGTTAATAAAAATAAAAAATAAAGAATACATATGTACAAAAAATAAAAAATAAAAAAATAAAAGATTACCAAATTTTCTTTGTGTTTTTGGTGTGTGTAAGGAGGGAGTTGTAGGCATACAGGATGGAAGAGGGATTAGGGAGGAGGGAAAACAATGTGGAAGAAAAAAAGAAATTACTAGAATTTTATTAACAAGTTTTTTAAAAAATAGGCTCATCCAATGGTGTTTGAATTTTTTTTCATAGATACTTTTACGGTGAAAAGGATTGAAATCAGTTTTTAAATCAGAATTTTTCCCAGATCACAACTCTTGCAAAGATGAAAAAATTAACGTTAAGCAAGTCTTTTTAGGCGATTGCCCTTATAAAGCCCAGGGCATGATTTTCAAGACCTGTTTTGTTTTCACTTAAGACAGTATGATCATGTCACTCTTGGTGACTCGCCTCCTAAACTCTCAAGGCAGAAATGGCATCCGTTATACAGTTAGACTCTAGGGCTGCATTCTCTCCAGTCCTGCAGTGAGCCATCACCACGCTCTTACTGAGTGCTCACAGAGGGCATGGCTCAGTGACTAGGCATGCACATTTGCATTTGTTGCTGACAACTGTCAGCTTCAACCTCTCTCTCCTCACAACCCTGTCTAAATGGGGTTTGTAATCCTTCTTCCCACCCACTCTCTTCACTCCTTGGGACAGGAATGTTGGCTCCTGTTCTCTGTCACCTGTCAGAATCCATCCTCCTGTCACTGGCTTATATGGGCAAGTCAGCCCACTGTCACGTGACCCCCGCTGCTAAAAACAGCTCCGGCACCCCCTCTGAACCTGGGCCTGAAACAATGTCTTCCACCGAAAAAACCATAAAGGACACTTGATCAACCCAATCCTTGGAATTATTTCCAGGAAACACTTGCAGAAACCATTCGGAGCACGCTTTCCCTGGCAGTGCGCAGGGGGACGGCCGGGAGATGAGCGCATCTTTGAATTACAAGTCTTTTTCCAAAGAGCAGCAGACCATGGATAACTTGGAGAAGCAACTCATCTGTCCAATCTGTTTAGAGATGTTCACGAAGCCCGTGGTTATTCTCCCCTGTCAGCATAACCTGTGTAGGAAATGTGCCAGTGATATTTTCCAGGTAGGTTTGTTTGGAATTTAGGGGGTAAAAAAGGAGTCTCTTTTCTCAGAATCAAGTGCTCACCTAAAAGGTGGATTCTTTTAGAAAACATTTTAAGGCTACATTCATTTTAAGAAATGAATTTTTTTAATGATTTGCTTTCTGCCTTCTCCTTACTCCTGAATCTAGTTTTACTTAAATATTAAGAATCATATTGGTTAAGAAAAAAAAAAAAAGAAAGAAAGACCTCAAAACATTGAATCTGCTTCAAAATTGTAAATGAATTACTGCCCAAGACATTAACGTTGGAGTTTCTGGGTGGAACTTTTGATTATGAAAACACTGGATAGAAAAGCGTCTCATGCTGAACACGGTACACGGCCATTGACAGTGGATAAGTGCTGGCCCTGTGTTTTAGGATCACTTGCTGGAAGGCCCTAAGGGATTATCTTATGGCCAGCTTAAAGTAGAAGTTGATGTTGTTTGTAGTAACAGAGTGAAAAGAAGCCTCAGAAAAGCTACCTGTGGCATACTCAATTCCTCTTTTCTTGCTTGGCAAGAACAGGCCTCTAACCCGTATTTGCCCACAAGAGGAGGTACCACCGTGGCGTCAGGGGGCCGATTTCGCTGCCCATCCTGTAGACATGAAGTGGTTCTGGACAGACATGGGATATATGGCCTTCAGAGGAACCTGCTGGTGGAAAATATCATTGACATCTACAAGCAGGAGTCCACCAGGTATGGTTCCTCCCTGTGTCAAACCCATTTGAAGCTCGTTTTTGTCTGTTTGTTTGTTTCTTCTTTTTTTTTTTTTTTTAAGATTTTATTTACTTGTCAGAGAGAGAGAGAGAGAGAGCGAGCACAGGCAGACAGAGTGGCAGGCAGAGGCAGAGGGAGAAGCAGGCTTCCTGCCGAGCAAGGAGCCCGATGTGGGACTCGATCCCAGGATCGATGGGATCATGACCTGAGCCGAAGGCAGCCGCCCAACCAACTGAGCCACCCAGGCGTCCCTGTTTGTTTCTTCTAACAGATCAGTATACCAAATGCTTGTTTGCTAATCACAGACATTATTTTCTCTGAAAATGTTTTTCCAAGGGAGTCCTTCCCAGCGTGGAATTGCTCATGGAAGAAGGAGCTGGTGCCCAAGCCTTTGTATCAATTTAAGAACGAAGTAATTAACACTAATCCATTCAATAATACTGAAAGAGGCATAACTCAGGCCATCCTTCTAAGCCTTGTATTACGTATGTTTTAGACATCCATGCTCTTCACAGGTCCTTTGTAGCTCCAGATTCTACATAGCAGAAAGCTTATAGTACAAAACTTTAAGGAAAACTAATAGAAATGGCATTTTCCAAGAAAAGCCATTTCCTAGTTTAGACAGTCTCACCTGAAAATTGTCTAGATGATCATAATAAAAACAAAATTCTCTAACATAATTAGTCATGGTATGGACTCTAGGAAGTTGCAAAGCAATGCATAGTCCTGTCCTTTAGCAAGTTAAAGTTCAGAGACGTGGAGGGGGGTGGCATTCAGGCTGTTTCCCTAGTCTCTAGATATTATTTGCCTCCTACTGTTAGCATTCACCTGCTGATTGATTGATATTCAGCATATGCATCCATTCATTAAAAAAAAAAAAGGCTTCTTCCTCATTGAATCACATTGGCTATAGCCTTCCTTTCCTAGAGACAACACTGCAGGACTTCATTCCTAGAAGGCATGGTGTGAAGAGCCCTTTTCAATTGTACACAGGTCAGTCTGGTCCACAAAGCTTGATAGCAATATTGAGACCATCTGGAAATGAACTTATTGTGATTCTTATTAGGAGACATGTATTTATGGAACATCTGCAGCACCCTAAGAGCCTTGCACTCTTAGAAGGAAAGCTGTTCTATAAATCTAACATATAATTATTATAATCATTATGGCTATTAGTTTCTGCTTAAGATTCAAACTCAATTAGATAGTGCCAGAATCTAGATGGAATTGGGGAAGAAGAGTAATTGCCGATGACATATTGCAGAGGCACGGAGTTAGCTATTCCCTTGCTTCCAGAGTCTCTGGAGAAGAAAGAAACTGCTATTGTTGCTGCTGTTGCTTCACAGATCTGATCGGATTATATTTCGTTACTTTAAAATGCAAGTACACGCAGTGTCTCTTAAAAAAAAATCAGTCAATTAATAACCCAGACAGTTATTAAGGGTGTTTATATAACAGATTCAGTGCCTAGTACAGTGTCTTGCATAGAATGGTTACTTTCTAAGGGCCCATTGACAAAAGCAACACCACAAAGCTTCTTACATGTCCTATTTATTGCAGTAATTTCATTTTGCTACTTGCTACAGTGAGAGCTTGAGATATGGGAAATAATAGCAATAGTGTTATGAAATGCAGAGAAGAGATAATAAAACTTGCAGGGTTAGCAAAACCAAAAGATACATCCTTACTTTAACCATGAAGTCTACATGCGCATTTGCCAAAAAAATGCCCAGGTGAGCAAACTGTATGAAAGTAATGAACCAAATTTCCAACCATGAAGCTCGTAACTGCATGCCTTAGTGGCATTTTTCTGATTATCAAGTTCTTATGCTGTTATTTCTTGAACTTGAGACCTGCCTTTGGGATGTTTTTACTTGGTGGTGAAACCCCAAGTTGCAAAGAGGGCCCAGGTGTTTCTGTTTGGGCATAAACCCAGGTGTTCCCTGGAGATCGGCAGCCTTGCCAGCCCAGGAGCCTGAGCCTCAGAGTCCATTAGGCAATCTGAGAACAACCTGGGATAACAGAGTGAGAGGAAACCATTTCTGGCTCACTGTCATTGGGGTGGGGACAGAAAGGAGAGGAGGACTAGAGATTGTAAATCTTGACAACACCTGGCCTTCTTACCTAGACTTCTGCATGGTGCTGAACTAGCTACAGTTTGGGGAAGTGACAAGAAGAGGAATTTATTTTGCTAATGTTAATCATGAAAGTTACAATAAATAACTTTATGATAAGTAAAACTAATATGTGCTGAGTACATGTCAACCGCTGTTCAGGGTCCTTTACACATGAATCATGTATAATTCTCTAATTCCCATAACAATCCTGTGAGATTGTGATTATTACCTTGTTAGAATTTCTGAATATTTCACTGAAGCCAAGTCATATATAATTTAAACATTCAAATAGTAAGAGACCGCTAAGGAGGCCTCCACTCTCATCCCACTCTCTCTCTCTCTACCCCCAAGTCTCACTCTCCAGAGCCAGACACTTTTCATTGTTTTAGCTATTTTTCTGTTATGGCCCAGTGACATCTGTATACTACGACTATATGCCCATTCAATTTGACATTCACTGTGGACGATCAGGACAGTGTCCTCACGTGGCTAGGCTTTGCCTACTTGTACTCTTCCCTGGGCTGAAGCGTTGTTTCCTAGAACCTATGTTTTTTCTCTTCGCTGGTTTATTCTGTTGTTTTTGTGGACCACATTCTCAAGTATCTCCTCAGATATGCAGAAAGCGCACCACTTTGCAATCTCCTACACACTCCTGCCTTCTGAGTACCTGACTTCCGCAGTTCCAGAGCCTTCCTCGGGTTCCATGGCTGGGGTCAGCTGCTCCTTGTAGGCTTCTCCCCTGCAGGCACTTAGCAGAAATAAGATGCAACTTCAGCAGCTCACTTCCCTTCATCCAGATGTTCTCAGTTTCTATATTTGGTCGACATCTCTCATCTGCTGTCATCCTGCTCATTTTTTGTCCTTATTGATTTATACTAGAATGTGATTCTTAAGATTTCCTCACTCTCCTTTCAGTGGGATTTCCACAGAAAATACAAATAAAAAAGGCATAGGTTCATTCTGCTGTATTTAATTAGAAGACCCTCAGGCCAATTTTCAGATATGAATAAAAGCGGAACCTGAAAAGAGGTTAAGTAACTTGCCCGAGGCCACACAGCTGCCACACGGAGAAGCTCAGCTGGATTTAAACTTGGAGAGCAGTTCAACTCAAAAGGCACTGCCTGCCATGTATTGCCATGACCAGATGCCCATCCTTCAGGAAACACCTCCTGAGGCCAGAAGCAGCAGGCTCCAGACTCCTTGTGGCAGGTCCCCACCAAATGGCCAGGGGCCTCTGTCCACATCTGGAGTGGAGGCCTGAGCCACAACTGCGAGCTCAACACTCTCACCTCATGAAGGGGCATTTGCATTATATTTACATCATATTTATGCCCTGTTTGACACAAGTCTGAGATATGTGTTAAGTTGTCTAAAGGTTTCTATTATACACCCACTTATAAGTGGGGGATGCCTCTGGGCCCGTGTTGCCACCTAAGGAAGAAAAACCTGATAAGAAATATGGGAAGTAGTTTTCAGCCTGTATCACATTATGGAAAAATAATCACAATCAAAACTAAACATACAGCCTTATGGCTATTGGCACATTTTTAGGGTTTACATATACTGTGTGTATATTTAACAATATATATATATTTTATATGTATATGTATTGTGTATATATACACTCACATACCTGAGCTCTGGTCAGAGCTGTTGACATCAGAATAGCACATGGGACACAGGCTGCCCTCAGGAAATGCTGCAGGGAGATGAGCCACAAAAGCATCACCTGTGCCATTTTCCAGTGAATGTGCCTGGAGCACTCCAGGCATTTGCTTGACATTTATTATTACAAGATGGAGATACATGGTAGGGAAGGTATTAGAGGTGGAGAAGCTTTTGAGCAAGCAAAGAGAAAATCACCACTCCTAGTCTCTGGATAACCTCCAAAGGGCTTTGTCACTTATAAAATTTATTTATTTGTTTATTTGAGAGAGGGAGAGCGAGCAAGCACAGGCAGACAGAGTGGCAGGCAGAGGCAGAGGGAGAAGCAGGCTCCCCGCTGAGCAAGGAGCCCGATGTGGGACTCAATCCCAGGACGCTGGGATCATGACCTGAGCCAAAGGCAGCCGCTTAACCAACTGAGCCACCCAGGCATCCTGCTTTGTCACTTATAAATGGAGTCTTCAGAATGTTGTCTGGCCTCTTCCTTTGAGGCTCACGAGTGCCAAGTAACCCTGGGCTTTCCCCATATTTCACATGCCTTCCCCAGATGAGTGGTCTTTATGTTCGAGCACAAGGAATACTGTCCATTAATCTGGAAAATTCTCTCATTTGTCATTCATTCAACAAATATTTACTGAGTACCCATTCTGTGTAAGGCATTGTTCTGGGCACTGGGGTTTCTGCACAAAAAAAAAAAAGACAGGCCTGTCCTCGTGGAACTCACATTTTGGTGGAGGAAACAGACCTGGGCAGAGTTTACTTTTCTCAGTTGACTTCTGAGAATATAGCAGAAATTCAAGTCAGGAGGCCACCGACTTTATGGAAAACATATGGCTGCAAGACGGGGCAGAAATTCCTTTTATAAAACCAGATTCTGAAGTCTTGAAGCTGGAAGCCCATATAAATGTCCTTACCACACCCAGGGCTTCTCCCCACAGTCTAATCTCTTGACTTGACTCCTACCTAGTGATTTATAGATGTAAATCAGTATATTCTCTGCCTTTCCCTGAGTTTCTGGGGCTGCAGCTACATGGTACCCCATCAATAGCAATGGTTTTCCAACCATTTTATTCATGTCTCACAGTAGAAATACATTTTACATTGTGATACAGTGACCATTACATACATGGATGGAGAGACATATAGATATGAAATATATACTTTTGTTTCCAGTGTACTTAGATATGTGTACACATACATACAAATATGTATATATAAACATACACATCTATCTATGTACACCAGAAGCAAATTTTCCCATACCATTACCTTATTCTTACTACGTGTAGTTCACAGTATTTACCGTTCTATTTTATTGTGATTTTAACAATGCTGTCATGACCCCGAAATTGATTTCATAGCCCATAATAATTTCTGGCCCATGAAAACCTGCAGTTTTTAAAAAGTGGATCTTGATAACAATAGAAAAATTCAGTCCCAAATCTTTTAAATAACCATGCTTTTAAATAACTATGTGTTTGGGAATGTGAGGAAAGGCTATGGATTTGTATTTACATTTTTCAGGCACCTCTGAAAACTATTAACAACCTTGGTCTTTAGATAGGATATGTAAGAATTCCAGGTTTTTGCAGAAGTAGGCTACACCCACATCTCTCACCATGGTCTCCAGAGAGGGCCTAGAACACCATGACTTGGCATAATTTTGATCTTGATCATAATACATAAGCCACGATGATCGTTAGGGGAACATACAGGGCCCTACCATGTGCTGTGAACTTGGGCCATTCCAGGTGATTCTACAGCTAACAGGTTGTTCTTAAATAGCAACGACTGGTCTCTCCCATTCCATGCTTTCGTTCTTCATTGCTTGGTCATCATCTCACTAACACACACAAATCCAATGCTCCATTATTGCCTGTTGCAGTTCCGAAAAGTCTTGGCAGGTGCTGAACTGTTGGGAAAACAGAAACTTGGGGATTATCTGTGAGAACCTTATGTCTAAAGTTACCACCGTGTCCCAGAACAGCATTTTGCATTTTCTTATTGCTTCGAGTACTGTTCACCTTCACTGAGCACATACTAACCACTCTTAATCAGTTATTTGTATGTCATTTTCTGAATGGCAGAAAGAGACCCAAACAAATTAATGAAGCACCTGTTGACATTTTCCTTCTTACACAGAGCTTCTTCTCACCAGTGTCCAGACTAATAATCAGAGACTTGGGCTCCTCCAGCCCACTCCCCTCCTCCTTGTGGTGGGAAGGGTGTTTGCCAGAGGCTGGAGAGTTGGAATCTGGAGGCTCTGCAAACTTGGGGGTAAATTTGAGACTTAGAGCTTCAGCCACTTCTCCTTCTTTACCCATAATTGGCAAGTATCTCAAAAGACTTTTGAGTGTGTGTGGAGACAGTGCTGGATGGAGCACACTCCGAACACAAAAGCCCGGTGTCCAACTTTCAGGAATTCCACTCATGTGTTTTAAACCTTCAATAACTTGAAATCATCCACGATGGGACCACTCACCACAGAAATTGTCAAATGCAACAGGTCAGAGTACCCGTGTCCTATCCCCTCCCTCAGGCTGGTTGTCAGAAATCTAGCAGCACGCCACTGCCAAGCCCACAGGGCAACTAAATTTGGAGGGCTCTGGGCACAAGAAGGGTACCCCGGGAGTTTTTCTGGAATAGAAATGCTAATCACCCCTCTCTGCTTTGCCCCAATGGGAGCTAACACATGCATCTGCCTACCTCCTCCCAGACCAGAAAAGAAGTCCGACCAGCCCATGTGTGAGGAGCACGAGGAGGAACGCATCAACATCTACTGTCTGAACTGTGAGGTGCCCACCTGCTCTCTGTGCAAGGTCTTCGGGGCACACAAGGATTGCCAGGTGGCACCCCTAACTCACGTGTTCCAGAGGCAGAAGGTAACAGAGC
Source organism: Mellivora capensis (assembly GCA_004024625.1). Classification (NCBI taxonomy): domain Eukaryota; kingdom Metazoa; phylum Chordata; class Mammalia; order Carnivora; family Mustelidae; genus Mellivora; species Mellivora capensis. The sequence goes on from PISX010014790.1 coordinate 26,485, forward strand.
CCCCACAGCTCCTCCTTTGCAGCCCCTTCCCAGGACCTGCAGGATTGGCTCCTTTTGCTGAAGGGGACCAGCCCAAGCCACACAGTCCCAAGGCTCAGAGGCGCGGAGAGTGGAGCGGGAAGGGGAGCAGTGCTGATGAGCACATGGCCACTGGCTAGATCCCCTGGAAAGGAAGAGGACTGCTAGAGAAGGAAGGGGTGCCAAGGTTCAGAAAGGTGCACAGAGGGCAAGGGTTGCTGTATTTTGGGCACCTCGGAGGTTGCTGAAGACAAGCAGTGTGCTGGCCCCTGGTCTGAGCTATTTGAATTTCAGACTCTAGAAATGAAAAGGATAACTTTTCACTCCTGGCACAGAAATGTTTCTTCATTTGCTAACAAAACGTTCTGTTGGCCACTCCCCTCCCAGGCCTCCTCTCTCCCACTCCTACTGTATTAGGCTTCAAGGCTGGATTAGGCTGGCCTCCTGGCCTTTGCCCCAAGGCCAGTTGCTGAAAGGCCCTCCTCTCCCTCCCACCCCACCGTTTGGCACATGCCCCCACCCCAGGGCCTTAGCCTCAGGCGCTCTCGCTGTGACCAACAATAGTTTGTCCCCCAGCTTATCACTGACCTGCCAACCTGGTTTCATCCATTGGCAAGTAGCAATGTGCCCAGTTAATGCAAATAAACAGTCGGTGATGTGCTCAGAGAGATGAGCTGCTCCCGCACCTAGACCTTGAGTGGCTCCATAGCTCGGCTTCTTTCTGTGAAGAATCACAGAGCCCACATTTGGTCAGTGCTTTACGTGTGAGGATCGGAGTTGGAATCAAACCTGAAAGCCAATCTTTCAGACAATACCAGTCATAACCAGTGAGTACTAGCTGCTAAAGAAGCAGGATTTAGCAAGATATCTGTAGTATTTACTTATTTTTCCATCCGCTTAACGATTTACTTCCCCTTTTTCCTTCCATACCCGCCCACCCCGCTCGAGTCATGGTATGTTAGAACTGAGTGGTTCTTGTTTCCCACTGTTCCCCTCAGAGCCCTGGAAACTCATGTGGGATGGACAGAAGGACAGGCTGGCAGGACTTCCACCCTGCTCCTGTTCGGGCAAAGCAGCTTCACTTTTACATACTGGAATTCCATATTAGCTTCGTTTTGAAGAAAGTGTTCTGAGGCTTTAAAATGTTTTATAACCACTGTTCTGGTCCGATGTTCACACTTTATATCTGAGAAAATTAGGGTCCAGATTGATTACAACTTTGCCCAACATCATAAAGAAATTAAAGGCAGAGTTGGACCAAGCAGGTAGGTGTCCTAAGTCCCCATTCAGTGCTGCCTGGTGGTCCACAGCCGGTCTAGGAAAGGGCTGAATACAAACAGTGGAGTCTCTTTGAGTCAAAAGAGGGGAGGAATTTCAAGGTGAAAATTCTGCCCTAGAACCGTCAAATGGTTCAGCTTCAAGTTTGTAGTGACTTAGTCTTGTCTATATGTATTTGTGCACCTAAGACATAGAAGGTGCATAATGTGTTCTATCATCCATAATTCAGGGTTTATCATTTTTTAGCAGGGTCACAGTCTCCATTAAGAATCTGGTGACAACTATGAAATCTCTTCCCAGACAAAGGCTCTTATATACACACCCATACAGAAGTTTAGTTACAAGACCAGGAGGTTGTCCGGCCTTCTGAGCCTCACTATTACTCCCAAGGGGTTCGATGGACCCTGCATTAGGAATCCCTGAAGACAATGCTGTGATTTATCTGCAATCACTACTGACTAGAAAACTCCTAAAGTCTTGCATGCCTCTCTTCCCTTCATTAGTCTGAGCTCAGTGACGGCATCGCTGTCCTCGTGGGAAGCAACGACCGAGTCCAGGGAGTGATCAGTCAGCTGGAGGACACCTGTAAAACTATTGAGGTAGGTCAAGCAACTCCAACCAAATATAAATGAGTCCTGAACTCCTGGGGGGGTTGTGTCCACCTCATGCCACCCAAGCTTTCCATACAGAATGACCTTCTCCCTCATAGGTCTCTCCGACACTCTCCTGGCTCATGAAGACAAGTTACCACATGAGTCAACAAGGCAGATTTTGCCACATTTACTAGGATGACTGTGACCTTTGTTGCTCTTTCTTGGTCAACCCATTTGGAAAGATGAGCTACAGGAAAAATCAATTCCCAATAATGCAAATGAGTGTTGTCCACCATGGACAATTTTTTGGGTGGAAATCCAAACGGTCCTAAGACACGCTAGTTAGTGCTTTGGAAAATCCCACGCAGGTTCGAGCTACCTGTGCTCTGATAGCAGGGCCACAGAGGGGGACAGCAGAAGGAGACAGATGTGTCTGACTGTGGTTAGAGAATGATTCAGTAGCTGGGAGCTCACTGAGACCAGAGTTCTGGCTCATCCATCCCTGCCCTCTGCCTGGCCCAGCGCCTCGGACATAAGAAACACTCAGTACAAACTCGAACACATGCATAAATGGCTGGCTGCATAGCTCACACTTAAGTCTGACCTACAAGAAACACTTCAAATCCACCCTTCCTCAAGATCCAATATAAGGTGCGTAATTGCTGAAGGCAGAATTCTGAAGCCTCAGAGATTTAGCTATGTGGCAAGTATGTTGTCAAGAACTAAAGATTCACAGACTAGTGAAGCCGGGCGGCCCAGAGGGCAGGAGCAAGAGCTGATGTGTGCAGCTCTCTGGATCTGTAACCTGGAGGCATTTATTGCCATCTCCCTGCTTTAAATTTTGGGGTTACTTGTTTTTTTCACTTGGGCCTCAGGTGCAATGTTGAGGTATTGTTCTTATTGCTGTGGGCAAGGCTCCTCTCATTATCTATTTATTTCCTCTCATCCCCATTTCCCACTGTCTTCTCTGTAAATAACCACTCTAATATGTTTGGTGTTCTGTTATAAAATCTTATAAAATCTTTATCGTTTTATATACATGCCTTTTACTTTTCTAAATGGTATTGTGCTATATTTCTCATTCTGCTTATTACTTTTTTTAAACTAAGCATTGGGTTTTAAGATCCATTCTCATGTACATTCAATCACTCATTCTCCTCTGTAAAAATGAGACATAGTATCCATTTTATAGAGTTACTGTGGGAAATTAAGCATAAACAAAATGCTTATCACAGTAACTAATACATGGTGAATGCCTGGTAAGTACCCCATTTTCATTATGTTATTGTTAGAAAGGCAAATTCTATCAAAAGCCCAAGGCGGGTTCCTAGATGATGATTTCAAGAGACTGGCCATAATCATCTCATTTTAGATATACACATCATTAAAATCAATATCCTCTCTTCTCCATGCTCATATTCCTGAAAAGAGCATGATAAATCTGGGATCCATTTACAGAAGAAAAGTTTTCTCTTGGCGAAGAACCCAACGAGATTACAAAGTGCACATTATAAACTCTTCTCTTTTTGCTTACTTACAGTAGAGGGCCAATACAACTGAATCAGTAAGCCATGAATCAGCACTCCAGTGTGGTACCGTGTTGAGTGTTCAGTGTATAAATAGGAGCATGTTGCTTGTGGGCAAGTGAGGTAATCTCTATACTCATCTCTGGTCAGGCCTTCATCAGAGACCTCCGCCCAGGACGTAGAGGCTGCAGAACACAAACAGGAGAAAAGCTCTGTGGGTCACCTTTGGCCTTGAGCAAACAACTCTGGCTCCATTTAGCCAGTCTCAGAGGTCGCTGAAAGGGCAAGGAAAGATTTGACAACTGCTTTTCTTCCTGGAGGCCAGTCAGGGGCACAAGAGGAAGCAGCTGTTTTTTCTTTCATTGAGAACAAGACAAGAAGGAACAGGTTTGAAGTTAAGTCGACAGAAGGGATTTAGTGCAGCTATCAGGAGGAACTTCCTGGCAGTAGAGGTCGGGGTTAGGACTCCTCTTAATCCTGATAAAAGCATTCATCAAACATGACACACGTTTACAAGTATTTTCACAGGTTACTAGAGGAGTATAACGGTTTCCTGTAGGGCTTTCTGATGAAGCTGTAAATTGGCAAGAGTCATAAATGTGTCCATCCCTTTTACCTATTTATTTCACTTCTGAGATCTTACCTTAAGGAAATAAAACTGTATAGAATGTATATATTCATAAATAACCCTCATATACATTTATAGGGGGAGAAAACCCCAGAAACCAAAAGGTTAGGAGCAGTGAACAGTGGGTCTACTGCCTTCCTTATATATTCCTATATCACACATTGTTCTAAAGCGAGCCTGACATTTTTAATAACCAATAAAATAAAGGATGAATGAATGTGTTTCAGATAAGCACAGTCCTTTCAGATCAGTTTGGTGGCTTATCTGAAGATGTAGGTATTGGCTCAGAGCCTCGTGGGGGTCTCTGAGTTTATGATCCCTACTTGATGCAAATATTCTCCATTTGAAGAGGCCAAAGGCCAGAGACCCTGCCGCAAATGGCCACAGGGTGCACCTCTAAACCTCGAGATGATCTCCATAGAGCCAGGAGCCTATCAGTGGGCAAAAAACCAGAGGCTCCCTTTGTGTGTGCCAGCCTGCAAGGCAGCATGTCGCAAAGCACCACAGGTTCTTGGCTTGGAGTGAAATGGTCCTACTTTGCAGAGCAGGTGAATTCTGCACTGGAGTTCAGGTCACAGAGCTCCTGTTCTCCCATCTTCCCTGGGGTGGTTATTTTCCTGCCTGGCTTTGCTCACCACCTGCCTGGAAACATTTTCTGGGAAGCCAGGGGTGGCTCTTGGCCAGGGGGTGGGGAGCTGTTGTTAAAGAATTCTCTCTTCTGATTGGCGAAGAACCCCTTAGGGATGGGAAATAGAGTAGTCCCTGGGTGGGCACTATCCTTCCCTAATTACCTCACCTCTTCCCACTTGGGACCCTGACACCTGCCCTTTGGTAAGAGTGTCCATCCCTCACCCATGTCTAATTTTGTCCCTGATCATGTAATGTCTTGCAGGGCTGGTCTGGTCAGGCACCCGGCCCAGGACCAGCCCTGGGGAGCTGCTGAGCTTAGGCTAAATCACACTATGGACTCCTTATAACTCTTTAAAAATAATGTATGCAGTTGATATGGGTTTACAATGATTCTGAGTGGCTTTGAGAAGGACTGTAGTCGCGGAAGGCCAGTCTGAACTGTGTCAAAAGGGGGAGTGGCATTTTTTTCTCATTGTTGTGGGCTGGCAGTGTGTAAAGGAACCTTCAGTCTTTTTAGCATGCCTGGCTGAATATGGCTCAGCCTGAGACACCCCCAGAGCTCTCTAGTTCAGGTTGTTGGGGGGCCTTCTAGACTGTTCTAGACAAGCCCAGCAGGATCTGGAGCCACACCTGCCTTTCCAGGCCAGGAAATGTTCTGGGACAGGCTTTGACTTAGAAAGAGGGCTGCTGGTTGGAGTAGACAAGTACACTGCCTTCAGAGCTCTCTTGCTTCCAGAAAAATGTGCTTGGCTTTCCTTCCTCATCCCTAGAAATCATAACCTCCGTCTTACAGTCTTTACAAAGGGCACTTATCCTATGTCACTGGACACCCAAGAGAGTAGGCTATTAATACTAGCCTCCTGAGGCAGGCAGGCCTAGAAATAATCCTGCTTTGTATGGATGCATGTCTAAAGAAAACAGCTACAAGTTGAATAATAAATATTTGATCTTGAGCATTTCCATTATCTGAAAAATGACAACTTTAATAAGATCCTCCAATGATTTTTGCAATGAAAACAAACCTATTATACTTCCAAAACAATAATTTTACCCAAATAGCTTTGGGACCTTGTCCATGCAGTTACAAATATGAAGTCTAAATATAAGAATCATTTTAATAAGCATGCCAGAATTTTTAAGGCAACATTTTAAAGGCCATAGGACATGGGCTTAAAAGACCAGGCTTCAGAATTTGAATTTTAGCAGTCATTTAACTATATGGCCTTTGGAAGTGGCTTAAGCCCTTTGTCCCTCAACTTCCTCACCGGTCTAGTGGGGTTAGAAATATGTTCTTCACAGTGTTATTGTGATGCCTAAGTTAGGGTAAGAGGCACAGGCCAGGGTCTTGATTAAGTTACCTCGCAGTTAGCGTGGAAAGAACACACTTATGGTAATGATGCTAATAATTGTTTGAACCACTGGGCCATTGGGATCATCTTTTAAATGGTGTCAGAATAAGATTATCAGGGTCTTAGTCGATTATGATGTGGGGCTAAGCAACCCCTTTCAGACAGAAAAACTGAACATGAACAGTAGAAGATAGTAGCCCCATTCTTGATCTAAGAGGCTTGGAGGTAACTTAAAATATTGGGAGCGGGAGGCTAAGGCTCTTCTGGGAAACGCGCTGACTCTCCACTGGAGACAGGAGTAAATTAAAGAACTGCTCATCTCACCGTGCTCTTGTGGCTTTCACTGATCCAGAGGGCTCAAGTCAGTACTGGCTCACAGGGCTCTCTGCTTTACAGAATTTACTCAAGGAGCTTCTAAATGGTCTGGACAGACACCCCAGGAGTAAGCTTTAGCGATCCCATGAATTAGAACATAATTGTTCTTCTAACACGAAGTGGGTGGCAACATGGTAACAGTAGAAAACAGCATGAATTTGGGAGTCCCAAGCCCTATGGTCCCAGGGTAGAGTTGCTTCACTGAGCACTGCACAAGCCACCCCACTGACAGGAGAGGGGCTGAACTCCAGCTCATGTGCCTGGAAGGAACATGGTCTCCTCATTTGTCTTCTCTAGTGTAGCCCGGCAGAGACCCAGCTGCTCATCCTACTCTGCACTCATGGGACTTCTCCCACGTGCTAGGAATTGAGGCCTTAGGAGCAAAGGGTCGGGTGATTTCCTCAGGAGACTATTCCTACCTTAAGATAGTCCTTTCTTTAGTGTTATTAACCTGCTGTCTGCTTTTTTCCCCTTCTTTTGGGGATGTTGGGGAGAGAAAACCCTACTGGGCTTAATGAAGGGAATTCTGAAGTCCTGTATTTCAAATGAAGCTGAGTGTGCCCTCCCAGACCCAGAGCTGCTGCACCAAACAAGCGTGGGTGTCGATGAGTGGTAGAGGAATGTGGTGGGTCTGTGAATGAGCCGGCTAGAGCCAGTTGCTCAGTGACAAGTGGTAGGGCGAAGAGCTTATCTGCAGCTCTATTTTGGGCCCAGAGGCATGTTCCTTACATGGTAAGGGCAGCGGTTCCAATTGTCTTGGGTTTTCCTGTCATAGCCCTGGCATATTCCCAAGCTGGGACTGACATTGCAGGGCCGGGAGATAGGATTTATGTCTTCATGCTGGAGATGACCACCCTGAAATTTGCCAGGAGTGGAAACATTTTAGAGACCGAAGACTGGAATATCTCTACATTTACCTCAAGTTGTTGAGTCTGGAACTATAGAGCCAGAAGGGACCTTGGCAAATAGCCAATCCCATCCCTTACTACAGGGATAAGAAAACCACCCTAAAGCTAAGAGGCTTCCCTAGGGTTGCACGGCTGTTTTTTGCTATCTTCCTTTGAGTACTGAATGAAGCAGAACCTTGGAGTATAGAAACTTTTGAGGACTGAATATCTCTAGAGACAAGTCATATTTCATTCACTCCGCCATTCAGACCGTCTTTCTCATGTGTGCCCGCTATGCCGTATTCTGCACACATAATGCTGGGAAGTAGTGATGAACTAAACAGAAAAGGTTACTGCTCCCAGGAAGGTTTTGTTCTAGGAGGGGAGTTAGACCATAAAACCAATAAGTGCTCGGGAAGAAGGTGAGCCCCTGAAAATCTGGCCATTAAAAACAACGGAATGATGGTTCTTTTTGCGGCGGGTTCTATACTCTTTAGTAGGAGAGTGTCTGTAGTTGATTTTTTTCCATGGAATGCTTCTTTCTGCAGCTGTGTATCTTATATCTTATCATCACTAAAATATAAAGAAGGCTCAAAATTAGAGTCTGTCAGGTTTTTTTTTTTTAGATTATTTATTTAGTTATTTATTTGACAGAGAGAGATCACAAGTAGGCAGAGAGGCAGGCAGAGAGAGAATGGGGGATGAAGGCTCCCTGCTGAGCAGAGAGCCCGATGCAGGGCTCCATTCCAGGACCCTGAGATCATGACCTGAGCTGAAGGCAGAGGCTTAACCCGCTGAGCCCAGGTGCCCCTAGTCTGTCAGTTTTAACATTTCTGTGAAAGCAAAAGCTAAACAATGGGTTTTAGATAAATATTAAAGATTACCTACTCATGTCTAAGGAAATGGCCAAATGATTACTTGGTCTTTTTTCTTTTTAGCCGGATATTATGACATTGGTTGGAAACAGATATTCCACCTGTCATCATTTTACCATTTTACTGCAGTTTTCCCTTTATAAAATCACCTCTTTTTGGTATATTGCATCCCTACTGGGTTCACCTTAGAGATGGGATGAATCTTATTTTCATTCAAGGATTACAGACGACTTTTATTTGGTTCTTCTAAGTGTCTTGGCAGACCCAGGAGGTAGGTCATGTTCCAGTGGGGGTTACACATCAGAATATACTTGGAGGCAAATACCTGGTGCCTTTATGACGGAAGTTACTTCAGTCACTAAACACGCTCACACGGGACCATGCGTACACCCCCAACACACACACAGAGGACATAGGAACCGCAGATATCAAAAGGAGGAAAATGGAGAATATTTGAAAAAATAAATGTAGGAGTTCAAAAAGTATATATCTTGATTCAATTACCATCCAGAGAAGTGGAGAAGGTACACAGCCGAGAATTTTTACTGAAGCCTTTTTTTTTTTTTTAACCAAAGCCTTTTAACTGAAATAAGTGCAAAAGAATGTTAAAAGGCAAAAAAAATCTTTGAGGTGAGGAAGTTTTTGTGGAGAACAGATAAAGATGGTTGCTATCATGCTTTTGCAGGTAACAATCATCCTTTAAAGTATGCTACCCGCAGACATTTTGATGAGGCAGAAGTCCACATTTTTCCCATTCCATTTTTCAGGTTACTAGAAAGTCACTGTTGAAAGCATTTCGGGTCCATATTTACAAAGGCACAGTAGGTGCTGAAATTCAGAGTAATCACTATGACTAACGAGCTGGCCTCTAAGAAAATATTTTTCTTCCATAACATATACCTGTTCCTTAATTACCTCAGAGGGTGAGTCGATAAGCTGAGGTATTTGTTGTTAGCTGACTTTTGTAGCACTTTGAAGGTCTTGTAGTCCAGAAGGATGGAAAGGCACCCACCTTAGTCTCTCATGTATTGCTTCTACATCGGGGAGTATGAAAAAAATAAAAGAATTTTAACTTCATGGAATATTTCTCATTTGAATCTGACATTAGGTTAACCTGAACATCTTAGGTTCATTTATAAAAGTCTGTAAGTACAAGTTTCATGATTCCAAGAAAGAAGCATATTTTTCCTTTTTTAGAAACACATTTTTCTGACTCATATTTTGCATAGAATTATACTAAAGGCACATTAAGCAAGAGGGAAAAAAAAGAAGTTTTTTTTTTGGTTAGAAAATCTGATCATTTTTCTACCCTTCTCATGAACACTGGAAAAATCATGGCAGGTTTTTAGATCTTCTAATGCCTGGTACATAGTAATTAGTGAGTTTTGCTAAAGGAGTGAACTAATGAATATAATTCTGAAACAATCTGAAGTTTCTTTAAGAGCCTACTTGCTGCAGAGTTGCTTTGTTAAAAGACATATTTGGTTAATAGTAGTTCACATAAAATTTTTTTCAAGTTTCTTTCGAGTGTCTCACAGCAGGTTATGGTAGGAGTAGTTGTGACCCAGGAGTTCAAAACCCTTGGCTCAAGGCCGGACACCAACAATAAATGGCAGAATGGTTTGAGAAAATGATTTAACTCTTCTGGGCTTCAGTTTCCACATGAGTGAAATGATTGCTCTGGAGCAGGTTACTTCTGATATTCCATGCACCTTCAAAATTCCACAACTTAGTAATTCAAATTAAGGATAATAGGACCTAAGTTTAGTAAGCACTGATATAGTACCCATAATGTGTCAGGTAATATTAAAAGGGTTTTATGCAGCATGTAGTTTTATAATAATAATAATAATCAAGCATGAACTGTGCATAAGGTAGCATTTCATATACTGTAAATAAGTAAATAATAGTTTCTATTAAATGATAGTAATTTTATTAAAATTAATATAGTAAAAATTACTAGAAAACCCAATGGAAATAAAATATCCTTGGAATTGAAAATAACGTAAAAATAAAGTGGTTATTTCATTTAAACCTCTAGATAAATCACTAGCCATGACACGGGATTTCGCATCATTCTCATTATAAATAATTTGGATTTTGTGAGCTTGAAGGTTCTCACACATATTAAATCATAGGGAAGAAAACTTTTCAGAAACAAAAATATTCTACCAGTATCACATCTTGCTATTTGTTATATATGTTTCAAGTGCACAACTTCTTTTAGAAAAATAAGCTAGAAACCATCAAATGTTTGCAGTAAACAGTAGAGCTTCAGAACATCAAAGAGGCATATTTCAGGAATGCGGTGAGCACAAGATTTCCTGTGAGCTTGAAACAGAAAGCAATACAGGGAAAGAAAGTTTGACTGGGAAGCTACTAAGAGGCTTCAGTTCTGAGGCCTCATGATCATCCAGCTCTCAAGCTAAAGGGCTGGAAATGGATGCAAATTTGGCAAGCCCAGTGATTTGCATGTCTGGACATGCTTTGTGGGCTTTTGTCCTATTACCTTGACAACTGTCAAGGCTCCATGGATTTTTTATCCCCTCCTCACACCTCCTTTGCTCCCACTCATCTTTTATGGCCAAAGCGGGCATCGCTTCCACTAAGAAGCTCTTCCTGAGCACTCCCCTTGAATGTCCTGCACCCATAAACTTCCATAAAACCTGCTATAAATCTATAACATATTTCGATTATTCAGCCTACCTCCTTCATGCATTATTATTGGCCAGAAGATATGATGAGAATTGACTGTGTTCCAAGGGAAGCAGTGGAGTGAGGCGTATTTTCTGCACATTTTTGGAGTATCTTCATAATCAACTATTTGGTTTAGGTTATCCATTGTTTCCCCTTACTCTAAGAATAGTAGAGAAATTGAGGGAAAATGAAACAGTTTTTAAAAACCTGTTTAACAGATATATACTGAATATCTGTTGTCCAAAGTGGTATATGTCCTAAGCAGACCCAGATTCTATCCTTAAAGAGCCTATACTTTAGATATTTAAGAAACTCATGTATAGGAAAAAAGTGATACTTGACACATAAGAGACCAGTGTTTACTAAAATGAAAGAACACGTAATAAGGGTCCCAAAGGTCAGAGATGTCAGATAAATTGGATGGATTCCCAAGAAGCCTCCACTGGACAGGAGAGCTATGTTGGATCATTGGTGTCTCAAAGCCTGTTCTCAGCTGTAAAGGTCCTGGACCCAGAGATGGTCAGATCCAAGGAAATTGGCATATATACACACCAAGCTTACTGGAGCTTGAAAAACCAAAAGGCCAATGATCAGGCCAACTGCAAAGTTAATTATGATTTAACATGGACTCAAAGAGAAGGAAGTTAAGTGGTACTAGAGGTGTTTCAGCCACACAATGGACATGCACAAGTCTAATCTCCCATACAGCCTTTCTCTCTTTCTCTTGGGGACTCAAAGACCAGATCCAGTATTTCCTTGTTTTAGACAGTATTGGATAAATAGAGGACTAGGTGGATAGAGGTATATGCCAGTGGTGGTAAATATTATGGGATTTCAGAAGAACTAAAAGATGGCATTCAGTCATAGAGATCAAATAACATTTTATGGAAGAACTGGTATTCCAACAATGTCTTTAAGATTACTTAGAGTTGGGGCACCTGGGTGGCTCAATCCTTAAGCGTCTGCCTTCGGCACAGGTCATGATCACAGAGTCTTGGGATGGAGGAACACATCGGGCTCCCTGTTCAGCACGAAGCCGGCTTCTCCCTCTCTCACTCCCCCTGTTTGTGTTCTCTCTCTCACTGTGTCTCTCTGTCAAATAAATAAATAAAATCTTTAAAAAAAAAGGATTACTTAGAGTTTGCAACTGTGAATTGGGAAATTCTAAAAAGAGGGGAAATGATGAGCATAGAAAGTGAGTGGTTTGTTTTTGCTGGATACAGTGTATTGCGATGAAGAATAGTACAGTACTATGAAGGAAAGCTGGAACCAGGTCATGGAAAAGCTGGAAAGTCAGTTATGAAGTTAAAATATTATTCTTTGGAAAATGAGTAGTCAGAGAAAAAGCACTATACCCCAGGGAAATGTACTCCAGGAAAATGAATTTGGCTGTAGTGTATGGGTTTGCCTGAAGTAAATTCCAGATGCAGAGGCCAGTGGGAAGAACCAGAATCTCCATTCGAGGACTGAAACTAGGACAGGAGTAGTGTAGGCGGAGCAGAGAGAGACTGAAGGGTACAAACCAGGAAGTATCATGGTGTTTTTCTTACGCACACATACATATACACACACTCACCATAAGGCAAGACACAAAACTATAAGCTATATAACCAATATACAATTTTTAAAAAGTGTGTCCTAATTTCTATGAAATTCTCCGTTTATAAAGAACATAGTGAAAAGTCACTAATCCATTTAGCCAATTTGGTTGATTTGGGTTTGTCTAAGTATCAAATTTGATAAATATGAGATTTTCAAAGTATCAACACAATGGGAATCTTTATCTAAGGGACAGCTTGAAGGAAAAAAAAATACCCTATATATGCAAATTTTCTTATCGTCCAAAACATTCCAGGTGATTTCTCCAAATAGACACTGTTTCAAACACACTTTCTAACATGAGCTAACCCAACTAACAGGAATGCTGCAGAAAACAGAAACAGGAACTCTGTGAGAAGTTTGATTACCTGTATGGCATCCTGGAGGAGAGGAAAAATGAAATGACCCAAGTCATTACACGAACCCAAGAAGAGAAACTGGAACATGTCCGTGCTCTGATCAAAAAGTATTCTGATCATCTGGAAAATGTGTCAAAGTTGGTTGAATCAGGAATCCAGTTCATGGATGAGCCAGAAATGGCAGTGTTTCTGCAGGTAAGTCTCCTTTTGGTACCTAATAGAACTAATCAAGAAGGTGGGTGCTGGAGAAGTAGTTGTCATCATATTTTTGTTATTTTATGTATATCTCATTTTGATTTATTTTACCAACTACAATATAAGCTCATTATGTGTTCATGTCTCCATCTGTTTAAACAACTTCATAAGCATATATTTAAGGGACCATGACATCACTTAAATATAAGAAGGTTCTGGTATAAAACGGCAGTTATTCACAGCATTTAGAAACTAAGCTCTGAGATTTTCAGAGTCAGCAGAGGAAAGAATTAAGTCTTTGAAGAAAAGAATTTAAGTAGGTCTGTCTTTTGTTTGCTTTCACAGAATGCCAAAACCCTGTTACAAAAGTAAGTAATTTTCATTTTATGGAAAAATGCATACTTTTCATTTTTACCTGAGGCTATCAAACATTAGACCGTGAGAGAAAGTGGCAACTTGTCTTTGTTGCAGAATTTCTGAAGCATCGAAGGCATTTCAGATGGAGAAAATAGAACATGGTTATGAGAACATGAACCACTTCACAGTCAACCTCAATAGAGAAGAAAAAATCATCCGCGAAATTGATTTTTACAGAGGTTTGTTTTTCTTGTGACCGTTTGGCCAAAGTTGCAGGTGTGTGAGAGCTGCAGCTGGGTTCAGCAGGAGAAAGGATCACCTCCAGAATGGATGTCGACCATTAGAAGGGATCATAATCCAATGTGAAACTCTATTTCATTACAGATTCATATAGTTGGTTGACAGTGTTTAGCTTTGCACAGCACAGTGCCCACTAGAATGCCATTATTGGGCATTTGACTCTGAGCAGTCAAACACTTAATAATTGATGGTGATGATGATGTCTCAACAGCAACCCTACACAAGGCGTCAACCACAATGCTGTGAAGTGTTATCGAGTGCAAGGTTAAGGATGAGATAAAAATAAAATGTGGAAGACATTTGGAGAGATATTGTAGCACATCCACTTAATCAGACTTTAGAGGGCAAGAATAGTAATGAGTCACAGAATAAGTCACACCTGGAAAAAAAAACTGGCTCTCTGTGACCAGCTGTATTTCATGAGTTATAAATGCATCTCTACCATTTGGTCCAGAGACCGCCCTCTTGGAAGTTAGTCCTCATGAAATAATTGAAAAGAGGAAAATAACCTTGGAACTGACCAAGGTTACTGATGGTCTTGATTCATCATGGTCATCTAGACGACAAGACACCTTGACTAGACCACTAATAACCAGGAAGCTATATCAGTGTATACAGATGTAACTTTATTTATTTATTTTTTTAAAGATTTTATTTATTTATTTAACAGACAGAGATCACAAGTAGGCAGAGAGGCAGGGGGAGAGAGAGGGCGAAGCAGGCTCCCTGCTGAGTAGAGAGCCCGATGCGGGGCTTGATCCCAGGACTCTGGGATCATGACCTGAGCCAAAGGCAGAGGCTTTAACCCACTGAGCCACCCAGGAGCCCCCAGATGAAACTTTAGAAGCAAGTCTTCAGGATGCATCTTTTTAAAAAAATTACTTAATATTGTCATCTCTCCTTAATATTTCCTGAGGGAATATTAAGATCAATGAATTAGAAAAAGAGTCATGTGGCTAAAGTCAGCATTCACTGAACAGAGGAGGTAAGACATTAAAACAAGACAGGGTTTTGTATGTTTTCTGAGGAAGGGAAGAGAGTTGCATTTCCATTTAATTTGACACAGATAAACAAGTGAAAATCTCAGCCCCAGCCCTCCAGGAGCTTGCAGATGTGACAAAGTATGGTATAAATGTGGCCAGGCTCTGGGAGTTGGGGTCAGGTGCATAGTTCACAGTAGTAGTAAGTACTGCACTTTGTACTGGGGAAGGGAGCAAGGAGGATGGAGATGGTTGGGCCCATCTTCACATTTCTCCTGTCCACATTTAACTAGAATGTGGCATACTTGGGCCATAGTCCGGTGTCTGATGGAGAAGATTTCCCTAGCCCGACTTTAACCTGGGGTGTTAAGTACTGGCCATTAATTTATTTCATAGCTGCAGTGGTAATTATAATGACTTTAAAAACACATTACCTTACCAGAAGATGAAGATGAAGAAGAAGGAGGAGAAGAAGAAGGAGAAGGAGGAGAAGGAGGAGAAGGAGGGGAAGGAGAAGGGGAAGAAGCAGAAGTGGAAGAGGTAGAAAATGTTCGAACAGAGTCATCAGGAGAAGAGGAAAGTCCAGAGAAAGCCTTGGAGCCCTCTCAGCTGGCCTCAGAGCTCCAGGCTGCCCCAGGGGCACTTCCGGTTTTCTCCCCAGAGCCACCTCCAGCCCTCCCACCCGCTGCAGATGTCCCAGTGACACAGGTAACCATTCACTAATTCCCTCCCACAGGACACACAGGTGTGCTTCCTTGCTGAATAGCCAAAACAATTTATTCTGCCTTAAGAAAAGAGTAGCTGGCCAGACATTTGTATGTGAAAGACAAAAGAATTCAGCGCAGTCACAATGGGGGGGGAGTCCACTAGGTGATTCAACAGTTCGCTGTTATCATTGGTTGGTGAGACTGAGTTTAACATGATTTTCCCACCAATAGCACCCTCAAATCTGAGGCAATCTTTGGAAATTTTCTGTGCAGGGGAGAGGGCTATGTGTGTAACATGTTGATTCATAGAAAGCCAATGTCGTGAAGATTGGGTCTGCTCTGAAAACATTTATGGGGTACAGGGTGATAAATAAAAATGACTATACCTTTAGAACTTTGAATTTTCTGTAGATAATAAAGATAGTAAATAGAGAAGTCAAGCTAGCTTATCCCTGTCACTGGCCCTGACATATAACTACATCTTTCAGTAAGTGGGCAAATAAATGACATCTAATTTTCTATATATCTGTCATTCGATGAGATTATATGTTAAAAGAACTGTTATAGAGATTTCCTAGGAGATAATTCATCCCAAATCCTGGATCTGATTGGCTGACCCTTAGTTTCTAAGATGTCACTGTCCAGTTTTCAAGCCTTTGTGCTGACCTCATGACACCTTCAGCGGAGAGGTCTCAACTTGTGGAGTCTGTGGGCAATGTAGATTCATCAAAAAGGTGTCCTGGTTTTGCACCTGCTTTCAAAGTGGATTGAAAGTATCGATAGAAACAAAATGTCAGAGGGGAAACTCTGAATTAAAGAATTACATTCTATGTTCGGTCTCCATAGGAAACCAGGCTAAAAGATCATTTACAGTTCCTCGACTCTTGAAATTCTGGGTATACCAATTGCCCTGAGTTTGAAAGAGGTGTGGGAACTAAGTGAGAGTTGGATTTGATCAATAAGATCAATTTGCGATTTTAGAAAAGAGGGTTGGTGAGCCCACCTGGAATGTCAAAATATTCATCGTGGCCAATAGATCGACCTTTCTCCTATATCAGATATTTTATAAGCACCCTTCATTTCAGGCATCTGCTGTCTGTCTCAGCCTACCATCTAGTGAAGGACAAGCACAGAAATCAAGAGTGGGCATGTGAAGGTGCCCAAACAGAGGAGCCCTGGCAGCTCTCCTTCCCTGAGCGCTCACAGAGGGTGGGAGCAACTAGAACATGTGTTAAATCAGGCACTGCACAGACAGCTCACTGTTTTCAAACCCAAAGGGAACTAAAACCGACTGCTTTTTTTTCTTCTTCTTCTTCCTCTTTTTTTACTTTTGAATGTATCTGCCCCCAATTAAGGGGGAGGTTGTGCCCACTGGCTCTCAGCAGACCACAGAGTCTGAAACTCCAGTCCCTGCAGCAACGGACCCTGCGGATCCCTTGTTTTACCCTAGTTGGTATAAAGGCCAAACCCGGAAAGCCACCACCAACCCACCTCCCACCCCAGGGAGCGAAAGTCTGGGACACATAGGGCCTCCTGGTTCTGAGGATTCGAATGTGCAGAAGGCAGAAGTGGCAGAAGCTGCAGCCAGTGAGAGGGCAGCAGTGAGTGGTAAGGAAACTAGTTCGCCTGCTGCTACTTCTCAGGTTAGTGTTGATGCTCTTGTGTTGGAATGCTCCCCCATGCCACCTAGCGTCCTGCTGGGGTCACAGCAAGAAAGAAGGGCTTCCCAAGGGGCAGAAAGGAACCCTGGCTGTGGGGAAAATGCAGAAACAACTCATCCCCCAATTTGGGCTTGTTTGTTTAAGTCTGGTAAAACAAAAAGGAAAACAGATTGACTGAACTCCATGAAGTGACCCCACACCTGGCTTCCCAGGGGAGGGGGTCCAAGCACCCCGGGCCCTGACGCATGCAGTCGGAAGCTGCTTTGTCTGCGGTGCCTGGCTGCTGGCCCAGGTTTCCCTTCGCCAAGGCCACTTGCCCTTGCTCAACCTCTTCTGTGTCCTCCCTGGGCTTCCAAAAACTAATCCCAAGCTTTTGTGTCATCCCCAGCAACCGTGAAAGAGCACGTTTGAACTGAGCTCCAAGTCCGCTCTGGAAAAAACCTCTGATGGACTCACGGATTCTGGGAGTGTGCTGGCTATGGCTAGAAAAAGATAGTCTTGGCTTGATTAAACCAGAGCTTCCTAACATGAGCTGCTGGGAGCAGAAAAGCACAGGTTTTCCTACATTAGGCTTTTTTTAAGGGTCACTTAATACCTTTTTTTTTTTTTCTTTTTTATAACATACTTTGAAGGCCATGTCTTTTTCCTACAATGGGTTAGATGTTTGCATGGCTCAAAGACTCCCTAGAAGAAATATTCGATAATTTCTTCACAAGGAAGAATGCTCATGGTTGCTCCATCCTTATGAACATTCTTAAATGATGTGTGGACATGAATGTTGCCCAGACATGGGATGTCAAAGAAATACTCCCTGGTTCCATGCGCCAGGTCATCAAGGTGATGACGAACAACAAACGGCATTTTTCAAAAATCAGAAAGTTACTTATTATCTTGATCTGTATCTGCTTAAGTAAACCTTAATTTCTTGAGGTAATAAAGGGAAATTATTTTTGGAAAACTGAAAAGTAACATGCTTTCGTGCCATATATTTGTTTTCACAAATGAAAAATGACAGAAATAAATGTTTGGTGTGAGGAAATATTTTGAAGTAGTTTTTCAGTTAAAAATGGAAGGTAGAGTTTTCTAGAAAATTTATGGGAACTTTATTTCTAGAAAGTTAATTGGATTTCTTACATATTTAGTGGAAGTTGAGTCAGGAGGAGCTGTTTTCTGAAAACAGTGGTGCAAAACCCCATAATAGGAGAATGCAATAGGGCTCCAAACCAAAATGCAAAATCCATCTAAATGATGTTGAAAATATTATTTGTGATAATATCAGTGAAGCTTTCTTCTTGTTTTCTCACAGGAGTTAGTAATCTGCCTAGCACTTTTGGCTTTTCTTATACTTCACTACATCTGGCGTCAGATTCAGTGCTTGGTTTTTACTTTAATGGGTAGGAAATATTTTATTTTCCCTTCACTAACATCTCATGCAGTTTCTTCCATAATATTCCTACTCTATAGGCTCAGAGATCAATTTCTCCCCAACTTTGAGGCTCAACCATTGAAAAAGATCCAAATTCTAGATAATACTCATGGCTTCAAGCTCCCTACAATGCAATCACCTCAGGGTGCCTTCCTGAGGAGAATTGCTCCATTATCTAATCCTGCATGGAGGGGAAACCTGACTCAGAGGGCAATTATTCAGTAATCCACTAAGAACGGCCCCTCCAGAATGGCCATGAGTGGAGGCCAGTTTCAAAAGCGTTGTGAGGATTCACTGCTCTTAAAGTAGAGGGAGGACCAGCAAAGGACGAGTTCAGGAATATATACAGTTTCCATAGATTAAGAAGCTATATTTCATACGCTTACACCAGAGGCACCCAGGATGGGGCTGGATGACTCCTGTCAAAGATACGCAGGCAATCCTTGCACTGGTGGGCAGGTGGTCCGGGTGACTTCTCAGTTCTCTTTGAATCCTCAGAGTCTACAATCTTTCCTGAGAGAGGAGATCTCTGAGAGAAAGATACCCTGGGTGCAGCACCATCAAGGGGATTTCAGCCAGGTGAGATCTGAATGAATAAAAAGCAGGAAGATCAACGTTCATCCACCAGACATAAAGAATGTTCAGAACCAAAGAAAAGTCATAAAGCCAAAACCTTTCCTTTTCCTAGCCAAGTCTTTTCTTAATGACTGTTGTAAGATTTGCATAGGAACTGACATCTTACTCCTTTAACAGCCTTTGGAAGATTATCAGTTTAATAATATTTAAAGATTCAAACCTCATGTTCTTTTGAGTAAATGACCCTGTTGGACCTGAGGCCCAGCTCCTTGTGCCTGTAACTCAGAATCAATTCAGGGTGACTGGTACTGAAGGGCCTCAGCTATTTCTGGCTCATTGACTTTTTCCTGGGTTGACACTGACTCTTCTGGAAGCTCCAATCATAGTTCCTTTCTGCCTCATTAGCTGTCTGTTCAACAATGACGGTAGGATCTCCATGGGTCCCTGTCATGTCTGAAACTGTGGGTGACTAGGATCTGCCCCCAGTGTCTAATAGTGAGCCAGAAACCTGTGTACCCTAGAATGTTCCCAGCGTCCTTACAGTCTGCTTGTTATTTATGGTGAAGAGCAGTGGGTAGAAGCATTGGCCATGGACTCAATGGGGCAAATGAGGGAGAGAGAAAACTCCATATTTTATGGGAATATCCTGAATCACTGTGGATCTGAATAATTGTCTGAAGAGTTCAGTTTATATTCTGAGAATTCAGGTTTGGGGTTTTGTTGCCATATATTCTTGTAATGCTTCTCTGAGGCTGCAGGGGGAAGAGTCATGCTTCTTGTCTGCCATCCACTGAGCCCATGTCATGTACCCCGACATTCACATGCCTGAGAGCTAAGATGAGGGTGAGACAGCTGGGAGTGCCCTGGAGTAGGGTGATTGGCATTCACCATTGCAAAGAATAGGGACAGATCAACAAAGACCTCACCATACTATCCGATTCCTGGCCCCTGCTTCATTTTCACCACTTCAGATCTCGACTCACTAAATTAATATTTGTCCAATGCAGGGTTAGCTTATTGGAATTCCATGCTTTATTATTAGCCTTTCCCTGGACATTTAGGATGTGACACAAAAGTTCTCCTAGACTTCTGGGTGGTCTTACCTCTCTTTACTATGTGTCAGGGAATAAGGTTGCCTGAGAATCTCAAGCATTTCAGGCTCACCGACTGATCTATAAATTTACTTCAGTCCCTTTCAGGCTTTTAAGAAGGCAAATGTTCTGTTTCCAAGTGCATAGGCAGATTATATGTTAGAAACTAGTCGTGGCAAAAACCAGACATCATCAGTCTCCACCAGTGGCCACCTGGGATTCAGAGGAACACTGTTGCCTTCCCCCCACCACCCATTCTTGAAAAAAATAAATAAATTTCTCAGCAAGGTTTAGATTCATCCCTGTGGCAAAACTGAATCCCACAGAAGAGAGACTCTTCTGCAGGAGGCACTTTGAATCCTATAACATTCTATTTCTCCCAGAAAACCCCGTGAAAGCCCCTGGACATGAATTGGTCTTTAGCTGCAAAATTGCCCTCTAAGTTTCCACCTTTCTAGGCCATAACTGTTGTATGCTCAGTCAATGCAAAGAGAATTTGGGAGAAATAACATTTGATCTACTTCATGTATTAATGTTTACATTTATTTTGAAAAAGTGACATCACACCCTAGTCAATCTTAGAGGACAGGGCAGTAATAAGGTGGGAAAGAGGCGGGTCATCTGCCCTTGGAAAGCAGTCTCTGTGAGCCTCATCTCCTGGGCATGCCTTGTTGTGGCCATTTCCAAGTCCAGTCTGCTTCCCTCCTTTGCTCTTCTCTTCTTATACAACTTACATGCAAATTACACCTGAGTGTTAAGACAAGGACCACTCCCACAACCTACACTCATGGACAACTGAGTATTTTATTGGGAATATATGTGGCAGTTAGATTTTTCCAAAGTGGGACCAGCAACAATGAAAGACCCTCCCTGTTTCCCTTCCTCCTTCCCTAAGGAGGCTTAGTGGAAGAATTTGTCCAAAGTGTTTAAAGAAAGCTGTTCAGGGAACAGGGATTTCCAGAGAAATGTCTTCCTGTTTGGTGGATTAAGTTGGCTGCTGTTCTGACTGATACTTGAGCTGGACCATGCTGGCTGCCTGAAGGTCAGAGGACCTCCCATTCCCCTCTCCCCACACCCCAATGAGAGTCAGTTGCTTTGGAAATAGGGACTTTGACATTAAAATCTCTGCAAATTTATGCCTCTATAAGAACCCCAACTCACATATTTCACCAGAGTATGAAGATGTGGTTATAAAAGAACCTAGAAGCTTTACCATATCATAGCTATTTGTTGAAGAATAGAATAGCTGCTTTTCACATTCCATTCTTCAAGTCTGAAAATGGACAAACAAGTTGGGTAGGAATTCTGTCTCAGGCACTGGAAGGATCTATGAAATTAATAAAAATGACTTAGGTTCCTGTCCTCCCACTTCTCTGCACCAACTCTGGGCATTTACTTTCTTTGAGCCTCAGTTTTCTCACAGGGAAGATGAAGTAACTACAAAAGAAAAAAAAAAGATTCATTGATTTACACAGTAGAGACTGAAAAATGTAGTACTAAGAATTTTATAAATTGTTTCAGTATGTTTTCATTGGGAGGGTTACAGACTCAGGCCTGATATAAGCCACGCTAAGGGACAATAGTAACAGGTTCTCAGTGAAATAGCCCATTGCATTTCTCAAAATATATGTCCTGCCTTGAAGCTCTTCCATAAATGTCCATTTCCCAAACTCTCCCAAATCCCTTCCGTGGCACGCTTTCAGCTGAGTGTTTACAGAGCTGCAATTACCCCTTTTGATGCCATAAACTCCACAAAATCCATTACGACTCAACTCTAAAGACCACCTAAGGGCACTTAAAGACCTCACTGCCCAGTAGAGCAAATTCTTAGAATGTACACGATAGAGCTAATCACAGAATAGTAGATGAATGAAAAGAAGACCAATATGTGGTTTAAAAATCTACCTAAGTGTTATAGTTCAATCAGTTTTGACAAATATGTAGCCTTCTATAGCTACCACACAATTAAGATGTAGAATATTTCCATCACTCTATGAAGTGCTCTCATGTGCCTTTGCAGTTAATACCCTCCCTGCATCCCCATGGGTACTGTATCAATCTTCTTTATGCGTTAGCCATTCTAATGGATGTGTATTTTATGTCACTTAATTTGCATTTCCCCAATGACTACTGATGTTTAGCATCTTTTCATGTGCTTCTAAGCCATTTTGATATTTTCTTTGATGGAGTATCTGTTCACAATTGCTCTATTTCTTTGGGCTGTTTATCTTATTGGAGAGCTATAAAAGTTCTTTATGTTATTTTGGATAAAACTCCTTTATCAAACATGTTTTGCAAATATTTTCTTCTAGTATGTGGCTTGCCTTTTCATATCCTTAAGTGTATTTTGAAAGGCAACCATTTTTAGTTTTTATGACGTTCAATTTGTCATTTTTTTCCTTTATGCTTTGTGGGTTTTGTGTCTTAAGAAATCTTTGCTTACCTCAAAAAAATCACAAGGATTTTATCTCATTTTCTTCTAGAATTTTTATAGTTTCAACTCTTAAATTAGATCTAAGATCATTTTAAGTTAATTTTTGTATTGTGAGATAAGGAGCAAGGATTTTTTTTTTGTCTGCCTATTTTCCATATAGATATTTGTTCCAACACTATTTGTTCCAACACTTTCCCCCACTGAATTATCTTGATGACTTTGTAGAAATTCCAATGACCATATGTGTTCAGGTCTACTCATAGACTCTCTACTTTGAATCATTAATCTGTATGTTTGTCTCTCTACAATACCGGCACTGTCTTGATTATTATAGTTTTATGGAAGTCTCTAAATCAGGTAACGTAAGTCTTCTACTTTATTGGCTTTATTTGGCTTTATTGGTTTTCCCTCTCTCTTTTTTTCTAAATTTTCTATTTCAATTATCTCTGTTCTTTATTATTTTCATCCTTATGCTTACTTTGGGTTTAATTTTCTCTTCTCTTTCTAGATTCTTAGGGTAAAAATTTGAATTATTGATTTGAAATCTTTCTTATTTTCTAATATAAGCATTAATGCTATAAATTTTCTTCTACTTACTGCTTTAACTGCATCCCACAAGATTTGGTATGTTGTATTTTCACTTTCATTTAATTCAGAATATTTTCTAATTTACCTTGAGATTTGTTCTTTGACCTATGAGTTATTTAGATGAGTAGTGTTTATTTTCTACATATTTGGAGATATTCCAGATATCCTTCTGTTTGATTTCTGGTTTGATTCTGTTGTGGACAGAGAATACTCTTTATATGATCTCAATCCTTTTAAATTTAAGATATGTTTCATAGCCCAGAATATGATCAACCTTGGTGGACTTTCCATATGTACTTGAAAACATTATATTTTCTGTTGTTGTTGAGTGAGTGTTCTATAAATGTCAATTAGGTCGGTTAATTGATAGTGTTTTTCTTTTTTTTTAAAGATTATTTATTTATTTATTTATTCATTTGACAGAGAGAGAGATCACAAGTAGGCAGAGAGGCAGGCAGAGAGAGCAGGCAGAGAGAGCAGAGGGATGCAGGCTCCCCGCTGAGCAGAGAGCCCAATACAGCGCTCGATCCCAGGACCCCGGGATCGTGACCTGAGCTGAAAGCAGAGGCTTAACCCACTGAGCCACCCAGGCGCCCCAATTGATAGTGTTTTTCAAGTCTATGATATCCTTACTGATTTTCTGTTGACTTGTGTTATCAATTGCTGAGAGAAGAAGTTTGAGATCTCTGATTATAACTGTTGGTTTGTGTATTTATCCTCGCAATTCTATTACTTTTACCTCATGCATTTGAAACTCTGTTTAGGTGCATTCATATTTAGCATTGTTCCATTGTCTTGAAGAATTTATCCCAAGATAAGTGTTAAGCAAAACAAAATTCTTTTCTCTCTCTCTTTTTTGTGTGCATCTGCCTGCTTTAATGGGTATGAGGGTCCTCATACACATATACTATCTTTTAAAGTAACTTAGCAAAGTTAGAAGGCAGGTGGGAAGAGCCTAGGGGAGAATGATGCTGACAATCCTTAAGGTGTAGCAAGTGTCTGGCAATAGGGAAGGCCTCATAGCCCCAATCCAACAATCCCGTCTCCCCTTCTGCCCCTAGCAATGTACAGGGCCAAGCATTTCAGGAACTGAAATAGCTGACATATCTAATGCTTTTAAGTGAGTAGGCTGAACTTTATGATTCAATGACTAGTTGTCACTGGTCTGTGGTGCCCTATTTTTAGTTCTGATGTAATTAGCTGTATAAGCAAATGTCTCTGTATATTTTCATGATACAGTTATGCTCTAATTCACTCCTTGTCTTATCTAAACCAGTTTTCACATTATTGACAGAGGCCACCCTATCATGGGCCAGGGACTTCCAGCACCAACCTGCCTTCTTGGCTAAGAAGATCTGAGATTCCCAACCCAAGTGTTGACAGGCAGGCGTGCATGGTCCTTTCTACTGTCTCAAGTGTTTCCAGATTCTTCCTATCTAGCATATCATGAGCTCAGACACAGAACCTAGGAACCACATTGGTCCCCTACACCTTTGAGCTCTTTACTTTAAAATAGCAAAAGGGATGTATGGAAGTCAATGCCAGTGGGCAAGTGTCACCAAAGAAAATCAGTCCATACCATCTTAGTCCCCAGTCCAGGCACTATAAATATTACCCTATGAGGCTACAAAGGTGCTCCCAGAGAAAAAAAAAACAAAAAACAAAACAAAACAAAACATTTCATAAGAGAGAGAGAGAGAATGGTGGAGGGGAAAGGAGGGAGAAAAAAGAAAGAGGAAGAAAGGAAGGCAGGAAGGCAGGAAGGAAGGAAGCCTATGGTTTAACAAGTAGGGGCTCGCAGAGTCTTTTCCCTTCTTGAAGGGTTTATCTCCTAGGTTCTCAGAAACCAATATATGTGTCCCCAGATCTGAGACCTTATCAAATTTCTCATCATCCCAAGATTTGGTCTCCTAGAAGATATTCATATCTTCCTAAACCAAGATGAACATTAGGCCAAAGTTCCAAGGAAAAGCAGCATGTGGAATCCTGGGTCTCCACAGTTGTCACATGCAAAAAGATAAAATCATTTTCATGCAAATGATCTTTGAGACCAAACCATTGATTCTGATTTCCAGGGCAAATATTAATTCTAGTTGCCACCTGAAGACTGAGAGGTGAGACATGTTGGTGGCTAGAGGGCTGGAAAGCTGCTTTTCTGAGTGAATTTAATCTCCCAAGGTATTACAGAACATTTAAAAA
>PISX010014791.1:0-52028 GCA_004024625.1 Mellivora capensis
TCATTTTTGCTTTTGTTTCCTTTGCCTTTGGTGACATATCTTGAAAGAAGTTGCTGTGGCTGATATCAAAGAGGTTACTGCCTATGTTCTCCTCTAGGATTCTGATGGATTCCTGTCTCACATTGAGGTCCTTTATCCATTTCAAGTTTATCTTTGTATACGGTGTAAGAGAATGGTCCAGTTTCATTCTTCTACATATCTTAATAAAAAAAATGTTAATCTCATAGGTGAAGAGGTGTCTCAGTGAGATTTAATTAATATTTCTCTAATTAGTTAAGGTGGTCATTTTTTCATATTTTAAGGGCCATTTAAAATTCCCTGTATGTGAATTCTTGCCAATTTTTCTATTAAGCTATTAGTCTTTTTCTTACTGTTTTGTAGGAGTTCTTTATGTTTTAGAAAGAAGAACCCTTTATTTTAATGTGAGCTGCAACTAATTTATCCCATTGTTGTTTGACTTTTGAATTTGCTTCCAGTTCTCCTTGGTGATTGAAATTTCATGACAACCTGCCATGAGCCCATTAATGAACTATTTTTGTTCTAATAAATATTGTTATGTTATTCCTTTAATAAATTCCTCCCTTTAGCTCCTTCTCTTCTATTTTTCTGGAATTTCTGTTAGTTGGATTGTAGACTTCTTGGATTTTCCTTCTAATTTGCTTTCCTTTTTAAAGATTTATTTAGGGCGCCTGGGTCACTCAGTGGGTTAAAGCCTCTGCCTTCGGCTCAGGTCATGATCCCAGGGTCCTGGGATCAAGCCTCACATCGGGCTCTCTGCTCAGTGGGGAGCCTACTTCCCCTTCTCTCTCTGCCTGCCTCTCTGCCTACTTGTGATCTCTCTCTCTGTGTCAAATAAACAAATAAAATCTTAAAAAAAATAAAGATTTATTTATTTATTTGAGAGGGAGAGAATGCTCAGTGGTGGGGGTAGCGGGTGGTGGTGGTGGGAGGGGCAGAGGAAGAGGGAGAGAGAGTCCTAAGCAGATTCCGTGCTGAGTGCTGAGCCTGACACAGGGTTTCATCCCACAACCCTGAGATCTTGACCTGAGCCGAAATCAAGACACAGTCACTTAACCAACTGTACCAGCCAGGCACTTCTCTTCTGATTTCCTTCTTTTTTTCCATATTTTCCATTATTGATAGAAAATATTCTCAACTTTATCTTCTGATTAATTAGTGTTTTTTTCCCCCTTAGCTATTGTATTTTAAACTTCTAACAGCTCTTTCTTGTTTTCTGGTTATTCCTTTATTTTCAGAATAAAGGATAGATGTTTTTATGGATGAATTATATTTCTTGTTTTTCTGAGGATATTTATGATAATATTTTGAAATTTTTTTCTGTTCTCTGCCTTACCTGTTTTTTTTCTTTTTTAAGATTTTATTTATTTATTTGACAGACAGAGATTACAAGTAGGCAAGAGAGGCAGGCAGGGAGAGAGAGGAGGAAGCAGGCTCCCTGCTGAGCAGAGAGCCCGATGTGGGGCTCGATCCCAGGACCCTGGGATTATGACTTGAGCCGAAGGCAGAGGCTTTAATCCACTGAGCCACCCAGGCGCCGCTACCTGTTTTTTTCCAAAATTCTTTTATTCTGTGTCTTGTTTGTTTGCTTTTCTCTTCTTCCTGTTAGCGGTTCTCCACAAATGTCTGGTAATGTCTGGATATCCAAGAAACAAGTACTCAAGAGTTCATCAGAAATTCTAGTTATGTGTATGTGGCAGGGGTCAGTATTCGTTTACTTATGGGATTCAATGTAGAGAGATAAGACAACATTTTTTTTTTAAGAGAAATTCCAACATCAGTATCTATATGTATTTTCCTGGAACTGTTCAGTTTCCACAGAAACATACCCTCCAATCTTCTCTCTGGGAGTTTATGTCTGGCTGTCAATGTTTTGATTGCCAAAGGGAAAGAGGATTGGAAGACTCATTCAAAATTTCAACTTTCATTAAATCCTCATTTTCTCAGGCACTTGGGTGGCTCAGTTGGTTAAGCAACTGCCTTTGGCTCAGGTCATGATCCTGGAGTTCCGGGATTGAGTCCTGCATTGGGGTCCCAGCTCGTGGGGAGTCTGCTTCTCCTTCTGACTTTCTCTCCTTTTATGCTCTCTCTCTTTCTCTCTCTCAAATAAATAAACGAAATCTTTTTAAAAATCCTCATTTTCTCTATAATCCCTTATCCATACCTTCACCTGTACCTGCTATGTACAAACCTAGAGCTTTTATGTCCCAACCTTGCAGAGATTGACTTTGACTTTTGCCAGGGTTAGAGAATAGACATCACCTGACTAGGCAGGCAGAGGGAGTTGGGGCACCTGGGGGGTTTAGCCATTCCTTATAGAGACTTTTAACACCTCTTTCTTTATTCAGCCCTATACATATTCCTGCCTTCAAAGATAATATCCTTCCTCTAGCCCAAAGAATCCTTTTGGTTTAGGATGAGGGGAAGGCCTCCTTATTTATCCTATCATCACCCTATAACACAATATATTGCCTATCCTATAATCACAATTTATTGTCTATCCATTCCCTTCAAAGCCTTGGCCTCTGAAATTGAAAAATCAGATAAATACACCCCTTTTCTCTACCTTCTGCTCTTATCTTACATAATGATCTGCATGATTGAATGGAACCAAAGGCCAATGGTAAAAGGAAATGCTTGGGAAAAAATATTAGTTAAGATTTCAAAAAATATTGTTCTATTGCTCTATTATTATATAGTAGTACTATCTCAGTTCAAGCTTCTATAGCAAAACACTATAAATGGGGTGGCTTGAACAACAGAAGATTCTTTCTTTTTTTTTTCTTTAATTTTTTTAAAATTTATTTGTCAGAGAGAGAGGGAGAGAGAGCGAGCGAGCACAGGCAGACAGAGTGGCAGGCAGAGGCAGAGGGAGAAGCAGGCTCCCTGCCGAGCAAGGAGCCGGATGTGGGACTCAATCCCAGGACACTGGGATCATGACCTGAGCCGAAGGCAGCCACTTAACCAACTGAGCCACCCAGGCGTCCCTTTTTTTTAAAAAAAATTTTTTTTTATTTATTTGCAGAAGATTATTTCTAATGGTTCTCATAGTTCTAGAGGCTGGAACATCCAAGATCAAGGTGCTGGCCAATTTGGTACCTCTTCCTGGTTTGCAGACAGCTGCCTTCTTGCTATACCCTCACATGATGGAGAAAGAGAATATCGACCGCATGTCTTATTTATAAGGGCACTAATCCCATTCATGGGGCTCCACTCTTATGACCTAATTACCTCTCAAAGATCCCATCAAGGATTAGGGATTAAACATATGAATTCTGGGGAACACAATTTATAGTTAGTTCCTATTAGGGGAAGTCATTTGGCATCTCAGTTACATTTTCTGTTTAATCCTCTCACCAACTCATTCTACAGATAAACAAATGGGTTTAGAGAAGTTAAGAAATTTGTCCAAAGTTACACAACTAGTGTGTCACAGAGCAGGATTTGATACCTTATCTAACACCAAGCCAATGAACTTTCCATTGTAGCAAGTGGCCTCTTGTGAATTCATAATAATCCCTTGAAATGTAACAACTAGAAACTAGGATCTCTGCTTCCTGCTTAACTAGATATCAAGGGAAATTTGATTTTAAGATCCATTAACAATATTTATTATTGCTTCTTCTGTTGATTTTCATTTATAACATACATCATCTTGTTGTCTAGGATCTTTAATGACCAGCACATGTATTGCAACTCATCAAACATATTTGGGGAGCTAAGTATTTGTGTTGTTAAGCAGCATATGTATTTACTATCCAAACATATAGCAATTAACTTTCAGTGCTGGCACAATTTCCAATAAAGTCCAACAAATTATGGATGCATTTTAAGCAGTCTACTAAATGACACACATTTCCTGATTTTTACTGAGTCTCATAATTCTCTGCACGCTGAACTGAACCACTCAAAAGCTCTCTGGTAGAGGTAGATTCTGCCTCTGAAAGTCTCCGGATTCCTCTGGAAGAAGAAGATTCTGTCTCTTAGAGACTTTATTTATTAATTATTTTTATTAACATATAATGTATTATTTGCCCCAGGGGTACAGGCCTGTGAATCATCAGGCTTACAGACTTCACAGCATTCACCATATCACATACCCTCCCCAATGTCCATAACCCAACCACATTTTCCATACCCCCCTCCCTCCAGCAACCCTCAGTTTGTTTTGTGAGATTAAGAGTCTCTTATGGTTTGTCTCCTTCCCGATCCCATCTTGTTTCATTTTTTCCTTCCCTACCTCCCAAGCTCCCCCACTCTGCCTCTCAAATTCCTCATATCAGGGAGATCATATGATAATTGTCTTTCTCTGATTGACTTATTTCGCTCAGCATAATACCCTCTAGTTCCATCCACATCATTGCAAATGGCAAGCTTTTATTTCTTTTGATGGCTGCATAGTATACATATATATATGTATATACTTATACATATATATATATATATATATATATATATATATATACACACCACTTCTTCTTTATCCATTCATCTGTTGATGGACATCTAGGTTCTTTCCATAGTTTGGCTATTGTGGACATTGATGCTATAAACATTCGGGTGCACATGCCCCTTTGGATCACTACATTTGTATCTTTAGGGTAAATACCCAGTAGTGCGATTGCTGGGCCATAGAGTAGCTCTATTTTCAACTTTTGAGGAACCTCTGTACTGTTTTCCAGAGTGACTGCACCAGCTTGCATTCCCACCAACAGTGTAAGGGGGTTCCCCTTTCTCCACATCCTCTCCAACATCTGTCATTTCCTGACTTGTTAATTTTAGCCATTCTGACTGGTGTGAGGTGGTATCTCATTGTGGTTTTGATTTGTATGTCCCTGGTGCCAAGTGATGTTGAGCATTTTTTCATGTGTCTTTTGGCCATCTGGATGTCTTCATTGCAGAAATGTCTGTTCATGTCCTCTTCCCATTTCTTGGTTGGATTATTTATTCTTTGGGTGTTGAGTTTGATAAGTTTTTTTTATAGATTTTGGACACTAGCCCTTAATCTGATATGTCATTTGTGAATACCTTCTCCCATTCTATCAGTTGTCTTTTGGTTTTGTTGACTGTTTCCTTTGCTGTGCAAACACTTTTGATCTTGATGAAGTCCTAATGGTTAATTTTTGCCCTTGCTTCCCTGGCTTTTGAGGATGTTTTTAGGAAGAAGTTGCTGCAGCTGAAGTAGAAGAAGTTGCTGCCTGTGTTCTCCTCAAGGATTTTGATGGATTCCTGTCTCACATTGAGGTCTTTCAGCCATTTTGAGTCTTTTTGTGTGTGGTGTAAGGAAATGGTCCAGTTTCATTTTTCCGCATGTGGCTGTCCAATTTTCCCAACACGATTTGTTGAAGAGACTGTCTTTTTCCCATTGGACATTCTTTCCTGCTTTGTCAAAGATTAGTTGACCATAGAGTTGAGGGTCTATTTCTGGGCTCTCTATTCTGTTCCATTGATCTATGTGTCTGTTTTGTGCCAGTACCATACTGTCTTGATGATGACAGCTTTGTAATAGAGCTTGAAGTCTGAAATTGTGATGCCACCAACATTAGCTTTCTTTTTCAACATTCCTCTGGCTATTCAGGGTCTTTTCTGGTTCCTTATAAATTTTAGGATTATTTGTTACATTTCTGAAAAAAATTGATGGCATTTTGATAGGGATTGCATTAAATGTATAGATTGCTTTAGGTAGCATAGACATTTTCACAATATTTCTTCTTCCAATCCATGAGCATGGAACATTTTTCCATTTCTTTGTGTCTTCAATTTCTTTCATGAGTACTTTATAGTTTTCTGAGTACAGATTCTTTGCCTCTTTGGTTAGGTTTATTCCTAGGTATATTATGGTTTTAGGTGCAATTGTAAATGGGATTGACTCCTTAATTTCTCTTTCTTCTGTCTTGTTGTTGGTGTATAGAAATGCAACTGACTTCGGTGCATTGATTTTGTATCCTGACACTTTACTGAATTCCTGTATGAATTCTAGCAGTTTTGGTGTAGATTTTTTTGGGTTTTCCACATAAAGTATCATATCATCTGCAAAGAGTGAGAATTTGACTTCTTCTTTGCTGATTTGGATGCTTTTAATTTCTTTTTGTTGTCTGATTGCTGAGGCTAGGACTTCTAGTACTATGTTGAATAGCAGTGGTGATAGTGAACATCCCTGCTGTGTTCCTGATCTTAGCAGAAAAGCTCTCAGTTTTCCCCTTTGAGAATGATATTCGCTGTGGGTTTTTCACAGATGGCTTTGATGTTGTTTGATGGCGTAGATGATATTGAGGAATGTACCCTCTATCCCTACACTTTGAAGAGTTTTGATCAACAAAGGATGCTGTGCTTTGTCAAATGCTTTTTCAGCATCTATTGAGAGTTATCATATGGTTTTTGTTCTTTCTTTCGTTAATGTATTGTGTCACATTGATTGATTTGTGGATGTTGAACCAAACTTGCAGGCCAGGAATAAATCCTACTTGGTCATGGTGAATAATCCTTTTAATGTACTGTTGGATCCTATTGGCTGGTATTTTGGTGAGATTTTCACATCTGTGTTCATCAAGGATACTGGTCTGTAATTCTCTTTTTTGATGGGGTCTTTGTCTGATTTTGGGATCAAGGTAATGCCGGCCTCATAAAGTGAGTCTGGAAGTTTTCCTTCCATTCCTAATTTTTGGAACAGTTTCAGGAGAATAGGTATTAATTCTTCTTTAAATGTTTGGTAGAATTCTCCTGGGAAGCTGTCTGGCTCTGGGCTCTTGTTTTTTGGGAGATTTTTTTTTTAAGGATTTTATTTATTTATTTGACAGACAGAGATTACAAGTAGGCAAGAGAGGCAGGCAGGGAGAGAGAGGAGGAAGCAGGCTCTCCACGGAGCAGAGAGCCCAATGTGGGGCTTGATCCCAGGACCCTGGGATCATGACCTGAGCCGAAAGCAGATGCTTTAACCCACTGAACCATGCAGGTGCCCCGTTGGGAGATTTTTGATGACTGCTTCAATTTCCTTACTGGCTATGGGTCTGTTCAGGTTTTCTATTTCTTCCTAGTTCAGTTTTGGTAGTTTATACATCTCTAGGAATGCATCCATTTCTTCCAGATTGTCAAATTTGCTGGCGTATCATTGCTCATAATATGTTCTTATAAATGTTTGTATTTCTTTGGTGTTGGTTGTGAGCTCTCTTCTTTCAGTCATGATTTTATTATTTGGGTCCTTACTCTTTTCTTTTTGATAAGTCTGGCCAGGGGTTTATCAATCTTATTAATTCTTTCAAAGAACCACCTCCTAGTTTTGTTGATTTGTTCTACTGTTCTTTTGGTTTCTATTTTATTGATTTCTTCTCTGATCTTTATTATTTCTCTTCTGCTGCTGGGTTCAGGCTTTCTTTGCTGTTCTTTCTCCAGCTTTTTCAGGTGTAGGGTTAGTTGCGTACTTGAGACCTTTCTTGTGTCTTGAGGAAGGCTTGTACGGCTATATATTTTCCTCTCAGGACTGCCCTTGCTGTGTCCCACAGATTCAGAACAGTGTGTTTTCATTATCATTTGTTTCCATGAATATTTTAAATTCTTCTTTAATTTCCTGGTTGACCCATTCATTCTTTAGTAAGATGCTCTTTAGCCTCCATGTATTTGAGGTCTTTCCAACTTTCCTCTTGTGATTGAGTTCTAGCTTCAGAGCATTGTGGTCTGAAAACATGCATGGAATGATCCCAATATTTTGGTACCGGTTGAGACCTGAGTTGTGACCCAGGATGCGATCTGTTCTGGAGAATGTTCCATGGGCACTAGAGAAGAATGTATATTCTGTTGCTTTGGGAGGGAATGTTCTGAATATATCTGTGAAGTCCATCTGGCCCAGTGTGTCATTTAAGGCCTTTATTTCCCAGTTGATCTTTTGCTTGGATGTTCTGTCCATTTCAGTGAGGGGGGTGTTAAAGTCCCCTACTATTATTGTATTATTGTTGATGCATTTCTTAGATTTTGTTAATAATTGGTTTACATAGTTGGCTGCTCCCATGTTCGGGGCAAAGATATTTAAAATTGTTAAATCTTCTTGTTGGACAGAGCCTTTGAGTATAATATAGTGTCCTTCCTCATCTCTTATTATAGACTTTGGCTTAAAATATAATTTATCTGATATAAGGATTGCCACCCCAGCTTTCTTTTGGTGTCCATTAGCATGGTAAATTGTTTTTCAACCCCTCACTTTAAATATGGAGGTGTCTTCGGGTCTAAAACGAGTTTCTTATAGTCAGTATATTGATTTTTTTTAAAAAATCCATTCTGATACCCTGTGTCTTTTGTTTGGGGCAGTTAGCCCATTTACATTCAGGGTAACTATTGAAATACATGAATTTAGTGCCATTGTATTGCCTGTAAGGTGACTATTACTGTATATTGTTTCTGTTCCTTTCTGGTTTACTTTTAGGCTCTCTCTTTGCTTAGAGGACCCCTTTCAATATTCCTGTAGGGCTGGTTTGGTGTTTGCAAATTCTTTTAGTTTTTGTTTGTCCTGGGAGCTTTTTATCTCTCCATTTTCAATGATAGCCTAGCTGAATATAGTACTCTTGGCTGTATATTTTTCTGTATATTTACTGTATAGTGCTCTGAATATATCATGCCAGTTCTTTGTGGCCTGCCAGGTCTCTGTGGATAAGTCCGCTGCCAATCTAATATTTCTGCCATTGTATGTTACAGACTTCTTGTCCTGAGCTGCTTTCAGGATTTTCTCTTTGTCACTAAGACTAGTGAGTTTTAACTATTAGATGATGCGTTGTGTACCCATTTTTATTGATTTTCAGGGGGGTTCTCTGTGCCTCCTTGATTTTGATGCTTGTTCCCTTTGCCATATTAGGGAAATTCTCTATTATAAAATGCTCCAATATGCTTCTGCCCCTATCTCTCTTTCTTCTTCTTCTGGGATCCCAATTATTCTAATATTGTTTCATCTTATGGTATCACTTATCTCTCGAATTCTCCCCTCATGGTCTAGTAGTTGTTTGTCTCTCTTTTGCTCAGCTTCTTTATTCCCCATCATTTGGACTTCTATATCACTAATTCTCTCTTCTGCCTCATCTTTCCTAGCAGTAAGAGCCTCCATTCTTGATTACACCTCATTTTTAAAAAAAGATTTTATTTACTTATTTGACAGAGATCACAAGTAGGTAGAGAGGCAGGCAGAGAGAGAGGGAAGCAAGCTTTCTGCTGAGCAGAGAGTCTGATGCGGGGCTCAATCCCAGGACCCTGGGATCATGACCTGAGGTGAAGGCAGAGGCTTTAACCCACTAAGCCACCCAGGTGCCCCTTGATTACACCTCATTAATTAGTTTTTTGATTTCAGCTTGGTTCTATTTTAGTTCTTTTATTTGTTCTAAAGGGATTTTATTTCTTCAAACAGGGTTTCTCTAATATCCTCCATGCCTTTTTCAAGCCCAGCTAGTACCTTGAGAATTGTCATCCTGAACTCTAGATCTGATATGTTACCAATGTCTGTGTTGATTACATCCCTGGCCTTCGGTACTGCCTCTTGTTCTTTTTTTTTTTTTTTTTTTGTGGTGAGTTTTTCTGCCTTGTCATTTTATCCAGATAAGAATATATGAATGAGAGGCTAAAATACTAAAAGGGTGGCAAAGACCCCAGAAAAATGTATGCTAACCAAATCAGAGGAGACCACAAACTGGGGGGAAAAGAAAGGGGGTAAAAAGAAATTAAAAAAAAATATGTATGTCACCCACTTGATTTTGGGTGTATTTTGGTTTCTTAGAAGAAACTACCTCCCAAAATTTTAAAGAAAGAAAAACTTACGTATATACGAAATAAGGGTAAACAGGATGAAGGGATGGAATATGACTGTGCAGATGAAAATTAAAAAAAATTCTAAAAAGGCAATTGATAAGACAAGTTGGTTGGAGAAAGGAAGAAGAAAAAAAAGAGGGGAGGGGGGGAGAGAATGTGCTCAGGCTGGAGACTAGTACAAAGCCCTGTGCTAGATTTAGGGTATATTTTGATCTATTAGAAGAAATTGTATCCCAAAAATTTTTTAGAAAGAAGAAAAAAAAAAACAACCCTATATGTATACAAAAAATAAGGTTAAATACAATGATGGATAAAATATGACTATAATAATGAAGGTTTAATCTTTAAAAATATTTTTTTTTCAGAAAGGTAGTGTTAAGGTAAACTAGTTAAAAAACATTAAAAGAAGAAAGAGGAGGGTTGCCTGGGTGGCTCAGTGGGTTAAGACTCTGCCTTTGGCTCAGGTCATAATTCTAGGGTCCTGGGATCGAGCCCCACATCAAGCTCTCTGCTCCGCAGGGAGCCTGCTTCCCCCTCTCTCTCTGCCTGCCTCTCTGCCTACTTGTGATCCCCATAAAATAAATAAATAAAATCTTAAAAAAAAAAGAAGAAAGAGGAAAAGTTAAAAAAATAGAATAAGAAAAAAATAAAATTAAAGACTTTAAAAAAAAAAATTTAATTTATTTATTTGACAGAGAGATAGAGAGCACAAGTAGGCAGAGTGGCAGGCAGAGGGAGAGGGAGAAGCAGGCTCTCCGCTGAACAGGGAGCCCGATGTGGGACTCGATCCCAGGATCCTGGGATCATGACCTGAGCTGGAGGCAGCCGCTCAACCGACTGAGCTACCCAGGTGCCCAAAATAAAATTTAAAAAAATTAATTGATTCTGGAAGACTAAAGAATCATGGGGATAAAGCCATGAATTCTATGTTTTGCTTTCTCCTCCTCTGGAATTCCACTGTTCTCCTTGATCAGTGAGCTTGATCTTGGCTGGATGTTCTTGCTGACCTTCTGGGGGAGGGGCCTGTTGTAGTGACTCTCAAGTGTCTTTTCCAGAGGCAGAGTTGCACCACTCCTGCCAGGGTCCAGGCTAAGTAATTGGCTCGGGGTTTGTTCTTGGGAGCTTTTGTTCCCTGAATGCTTTCCATAGAGCTCTGGAGGATGGGAATGAAAATGGCGGCCTCCCAATCCCCTACCCAGAGGAGCTGAGAGCTTGGGGCCCCACTCCTCATTATGCCCTCAGAGAAAAGTGGTCAATCACTCCCATCTCCCTGGTCTCCAGCCTCACTCCATCCTCACCCAGCCTGTGACTGAGCGTTTCTGTTTCTGGTGCACAACCCTGTTTGGAGTCTCCAAACCCAACAGATTCCTGCCTCCAAAGAAGGAAGGTGAGTTTCCCTGGATCTGCCACTTTTGGGGTCCCTGCTCAAAGAGTAGTGGTCTGACTGTGCCATGGATCCTGGTTTAAGGTAACCCCAAGTTGAGAGCTCACTCCTTGGCTCTGTCTTTGTAGTTGGCTTCCCCACTCTGATACCTGGGAGCTCTGCCACACTCAGGCACCCCTGATCTTTCTGTGACCCTGCAGGATCTGAGACCACACTGTCCCTGCAAGGGCTCTACCCCTGCTTAGCCTCTGGAGCAATGTCCCTCAGTGGAGCAGACTTCTAAAAGTTCTGAGTTTGTGCTCTGCTGTTCCACTGCTTGCTTGGAGCTGGCCCCTCCCCCATAGTCTATCTTCCCGTCGCATCAGATTCACTTCTTTGTATGTCATACCTTTCAGAAAGTGGTTGGTTTTTTGTACCTAGAGTTGCTGCTCTTCTTCTCTTTGATCTGTTGAGTTTGTAGGTGTTTGGAATGGTTTGATAACTATCTAGCTGAACTCCTAGGACCTGATGTCATTTTAGTCCACTACTCCTCTGCCATCTTGCATCTCTTAGAGACTTTAGGACTTAACACAAAACCAATCAATTCCCAGTCATGTTCATTTCTTCCTCAGATGCTCAGTACCAGAAGGGCACTTGTCCTGAGGTTACACCTTAGGGTGGAGAAAAGAAGGCAGGCAAAGGGAGGGGAGTGAGAAAGGAGAAGGATCCCAGAGACCAATCCATCAATCACATTAATCCAGGAGGTCACAGAAGCTAACATGGGAAATACAAATGTTAGTGGGTATGGGGTCTCTTGGCTTGGTGAGACTACATTATATTTAGCTCTGTCGCAAGAACCATTACTTGTCTCCACCCCTGAAGCACCTCCCCCTTTCTTTACCAAGAAGCTGGTCTGGTCTACCAAGAAGAGGCAGTTTGGACTAGGTGTTAGTCATAGGTGAATCCATCAGTCACAAAGAGCCATTATTTAGTCCCAAAGAGAGCTGTGCATAGGAAGGCTTACTACAACGACTTCCCAACTTCCCATTCAAGGTTTGTCTTTCTATTTCCCTGCTGTTGACCATCTCCAGATGTCTATGTTATCTTCAAGTCCTGTAGAAATTCTTTCTACCAGACCTGGCTCTCGTCAAGTTCCAATGAAAAGATTGTGTGATTAAGGTGCCATGTTGTAGTATAGGACAAGACAACAAGCAAGGCTCCAGAGCCAAAAGGAGACCTTAAAATGGTGGCATTTCAGGTAGCATGACAGGTAAAGCATTGGTATTTCCAATTCATATTTGCTCTGGAGCCAATTGACAATAGTAGAATGAATAAAAGTAAGTTCCAAAAGTCCAAAACATTCCCTGATGCTCCAAGGATGGGCCTCCGAGACCTCCTGAGGGGAACTTTCAGAGTCATATATTGGAGAGAAGTCTCCCCAATCCAAGTCAACACATCAACTCTTTTAAAACCCTCAGTTTGTCTAGCATCTTTGTTTAGATGTGGTCATGTGACCTGAGAAGGTGAAGAGGCCTTTCTGTAGCAGGAAATACACTTATCTCAGGTTGGCTGGATTGGCCTCCAAGTCAACACCCTCTCAACAGAGAAGTGGAAAGCCTATGGGTTTTATTGCTTTATTAACAACAACAACAAAAATAAAGGAAGGCTCTCCTGTTATAAATACATCAATTAGCAAAAGCATTTGTTCCTAAAATGATGAATAGTCCAGGGCTTCAAATGCAGTTATTGTTTGGTAGGATTTTGTTTAACTTAGTGCTGTTGTTAACTGTAATCATTCTGAGACAGGTGATCCTTCACTAATAATTAAATATATTAATTAATTAATTTAATTAAATAATTAAAAATAAAATATTTTATTTTTCAGCCATGTAACAAAAATTCAGTGATGATGTGACTCTGTGTAGGGTAATGGAATAATCTCATAGCCTTATGTATTTTTTGTGGCTGATGTGGCTAGGGTGACATTATGTGTGGTGCTGTGTGACCTATTATTTTAAGTTTGGTTAGACCAGTATTTTCTGCAACAGGAGGAGTCTCTCTGTGTTACATATGAAAGTGTGCTGACCCCCTTCATTTCCCTCCTCTCTTCATGTTCCCCTGCA
The DNA here is from genome assembly GCA_004024625.1 of Mellivora capensis. NCBI lineage: Eukaryota > Metazoa > Chordata > Mammalia > Carnivora > Mustelidae > Mellivora > Mellivora capensis. The sequence continues at coordinate 13,285 of PISX010014791.1, forward strand.
TTTTCCTTTTCCTTCCATGTCTTTGGCTTTAGTTTCACCAGATGACTGTGGCAAGGTGAGGGGAGCAGACAATTCTTTGGAGGGTGAGAAGAAAATATTAAAATTTATTTATACTTGTTTTTATCTAAAAATATGAAGGTATTACGCCTTGCTGATATTCACCATATGGTTCGATCCCTGGCACTTCACTTGTGTGGAGTTTGAGCAATGGTGCCTCTTGTCAGGAAGCATCCTGAGGAAAGTGTTCTCGTGTCAGGAGAGCCCCACATCACAGGGTGTGTGGTGGCCGTCTCTTGTCGTCCTCCAGGTCATTTTGACCTATTGTAGTTTTACATGAGCACAGTTTCAGGGATTTATAGATTCTGCTTTCTGACTTAACTAAAATGTCCGCCTGGTCCATGCGTAAGTGGCCAAAACGATTCCTGTAAAGAAATTATGGTTGACGATAGAGCTAGTAATGTAAGCTCAGGAAAGCATGAGAGTGGTCAAGGGGACCCCTCCTGGGATCCTTAACTTTTTTTTTTTTTAAAGATTTTATTTATTTATTTGATAGAGATCACAAGTAGTCAGAGAGGCAGGCAGGGAAAGAGGAGGAAGCAGGCTCCCCGCTGAGCAGAGAGCCTGATGTGAGGCTCAATCCCAGGACCCTGAGACCATGACCTGAGCCAAAGGCAGAGGCTTTAACCCACTGAGCCACCCAGGCACCCCCTTATCTGAACTTTTTGTCAGCTCATGTGTTCCTGAGACCTAACTTCCTATAATATGAGAGAAAACTTGGGTGATAGTCCAGCCTTGCCAACCTGGCCTATGATCTTCTTTCTATATATGACATTATTTTTATAGAATTTTACTATTTTCTTTTTTTAAAAAAAGATTTATTTATTTATTTGAGGGAGAGAGAGAGAGAGAGAGAATGTGTGCTGGCACATGTTGGGGTAGGGGCAGAGGGAGAGAATCCCAAGCCAACTCCCCACAGAGCACAGAAACCAATGCAGAACTTCATCTCACAATCATGAGATCATGATCTGAGCCAAAACCAAGAATCAGCCACTTAATCAACTGAGCCACCCAGGTCCCCCAGAATTTTATGATTTTCAATTTCAGAGATTTGTCATGTCTGACATCCTCTCCTAATTCTGGGTCTCTCTCCTGCCTGTTCACTAGCACTACTGAGTAATATGGTTTCTGCAGAATGCCATTTCTTGGACAGAATGGTCCCCTTTTAACACATATTTTTCTTTCTTTCTTTTTTTTTTTTAAAGATTTTACTTATTCATTTGTCAGAGAGAGAGAGAGAGAGCACAGGCAGACAGAGGCAGAGGGAGAAGCAGGCTCCCTGCTGAGCAAGGAGCCCGATGCGGGACTCCATCCGAGGACGCTGGGATCATGACCGAGCTGAAGGCAGCCGCTTAACCAACTGAGCCACCCAGGCATCCCTAACACATATTTTTCAATTAGATAAAACATTGTATTTTATTTTTTAATTTAATTTAATTTTAAAAAAATTTTATTTATTTATTTGACAGAGAGAGATCACAAGTAGGCAGAGAGGCAGGCAGAGAGAGAGGGGGGAAGCAGGCTTCTCGCTGAGCAGAGAGCCCGATGCGGGGGTCGATCCCAGGACCCTGGGATCATGACCTGAGCCAAAGGCAGAGGCTTAACCCTCTGAGTTAAGCACTAATAAAATATTAGGGGCACTGAGCCACTCAGGTGCCCCTAATTTTTTATTTTTTAAAGATTTTATTTATTTATTTGACAGGAAGAGAGACATTGAGAGAGGGAACACAAGCAGGGGTAGTGGAAGAGGGAGAAGCAGGCATCCTGCTGAGCAGGGAGCCTGGTGTGGGGCTCAATCCCAGGACCCTGGGATCATTACCTGAGCTGAAGGCAGACACTTAAGGGCTGAGGCACTGAGGCATCCCTATTTTTAAATTAAAACAAACAAACAAACAAATGCAAAAATCTCCACACCCAATGTGGAGCTAGAACTCAGGACCCTGAAATCATGAGTCACATGCTTTATCAACCGAGCCAGCCACGTACTCTTTGAAACATATTTTTAAAAATATTATTAAAAGTAATGTATTTTCACTATAGAAAATAGTTACTCAAAAGGAAGAAAATAAAGAGAACTAAAATCACACTTCTAGGAGATAGTCATAGTTAACAGTCTTTTCTATTCATAAATATACCTTTCTTTTTTTCTTACAAAAGTGGATTTTATTATACATCCCATTTTATGAACCACTGGAAAATTTGGGGGTAGTAATCCATGCTATGGATTAGCTAAATTGAAGCTCCTTCAAAATTGTCTGTAGACAGTTGAAAGTCAGGCTAAAAATGTCTTCCTTAATCCAAATTTCATGCTTCTATTTTCTTTTATTAATTTGCATAACCTTTTGCTCTCTTTGTGGAGAAGAAAATAATGTGTTATCCATTTACTGTGTGTTCCATCAGAATTCTCAGTCTGGCAGTTGGCTTCTGGGAAAGATTTCAGAGTCTTTCATGACCATGGTAATCTCTGCTTTATGGAGGAGCCAGGAAGCCCTGCCAGATGCAGAAAAATGCAGAGTGAGCAAGAGAGGCTCTGCTGCAAGCTTCTGCTTGGTTTTTCCTTTTCCATTCACATCTAATCTCATTATACTCCTGATTCAGACTGTGAGCTGGGCCCTGGACGTTTGTCCAAAACAAGGAGAAAAACAAAGGAGGGTGGGCGATGGTGACCCAACATCTGGGTGAGGCAGCATGCCTGCCCAGTAGGGGCAGAAGGAAAGCAATTCTTTTGAATGAAATTTGGATCTGCACAGGGAATTGTGACCTTGCTTCCTTTTGCTGCTTAATGGTTTTGTTTTATGTTGTAGACAACCACATCCCAATTATTATGTTTTCGAGAAGGCAGTGACTATGTCTTAGTCATCCCTCAGATCCCCATATTACTCAGGACCGTGTCTTTTACCTAGTGAACACTAGTAAACATTTGTTGTTGTTTGGGTTGATTATCATGATAATAGGGTAGCATGTGTTATGCAAGCCATATGGAAGCTCAAAAAAAGAGCAGATTTGGATAATGAACAGGCGATGCCATTGTGTACAAAGAAAACTTATGGGTTGACAGATATTTGCTGGAATTGATCAGAGAATATAGCCAGGTGGCTGGATGTGTAGGTAAGAGTCAGTTGCTTTTCTATGGGGTTGTAGTGGCCTGAATGGTGGTTCCCAGAAGATATGTCCACATCCAAATCCCCAGAACCTTGTACAGATTGCTTTATATAAAAAAGAGTGAATATTACCTTATTTGGCAAGTGATGTGATGCATTAAATATTTTGAGAGGAGAAGCTTATTTGGATTATCCCGGTAAGCCCTAAATCCAGTGATAAGAGGGAGGCAGAGGGACATTAGACACACAGAGGAGAAGGTGGGGTGAAGAGGGAGATGTACTAACTGCTGGGCAGCTTCTGGGAGCCAGAAGAGGCCAGCAAGAGTTCTTCCTTAGAGCCCCGGAAGGGAGCACGGCCCCACCGCATTTTGTATTTCTAGCCTCCCAAAGTATGAGAGAATACGTTCACATTGTTTTATTTTATTATTATTATTTTTAAAATTTGTTTATTTGTCAGAGAGAGAGAGGGAGAGCGAGCGAGCACAGGCAGGCAGAGAGGCAGGCAAAGGCAGAGGGAGAAGCAGGCTCCCCGCTGAGCAAGGAGCCCGATGTGGGACTCGATCCCAGGACGCTGGGATCATGACCTGAGCCGAAGGCAGCCGCTTAACCAACTGAGCCACCCAGGCGTCCCAATTCACATTGTTTTAAAGCCACCAGATTTGAAGTGATTTGTTATAGCAGGTTCGGGAAAGTAATTCAAGAACACATGGAAGAACAGGACGTTGTGTTTAAGAGAGTGTGCTCTGGAGGCGGACTTCTGTCTTCGGTGCTGACTTCATCGGTTACTAGCCATGCGTGTTGTGCGTGGTAGCTCCCGTCCCGGCGTCGTGGAGCAGGTAGCATGAGCATAGCCCGAGAGGACCTGTGTCTGGCATATAGCGAACGAGCACTCCACGTCAGTCACTGTTCTCATCATCACCATTAATGCAATTGTTGTCATCGTCAGCAACAGTGAGAAAATAGGGCTTGAAAAGGCAGGTGACACAGTGGTAACAAATAAAAAGTAGGGAGGGAATAAATAGAATTAGTAAGGTCTTGGTATGCCAGGTCATAAAATTTCCTGGAAAGATATTAAAGCAGACCCTGGGTAGGGGGTTATATTATGTTCATTGATAAAGACACTCAATAGCATAAAGAGGTCAGTTCATACAAAATTCATGTCAGTTTTCATGCCATTCTAATCCAAATCCCAGTAGTTTTTTTTTTGATTGTTTGTTTTGTTTTTTTTAGAAACTTGACAACTGACTCTAAATCAGAGGTAGGAAAGCAAATAGCCTCAAATAACCACTTCACACCTAAAGGAAAGGAATCACATAGAGTTTGTCCATATGCTAGAATACTGTGTGGCAATGGAAACAAACACTGCTTTTATCTTTAAGCCTTGTATTAAAAAAAAAAAGTTTAGAAAGGGAAAGGAACACCAAATGATACTTAATGTATGCGCTCATTACAGTAAGGCTTTCGTGGAGCAGTCTTATTTCTTTGTCTCTCTGAGTAGTTGCAGTTTTATAACTACCAAAGTATAACCTTCCACTTTTCCACTTCAGCATGGTCGTTGAATTCCCCTCCCCCACCAAGGTCATGTGTCCGCATTCCTGTAGCTGTTTCACAGGACCGACCGCACTGCACACGGAAGCTATCGGTCATGGGATGCCTCGGTGGCTCCGTCAGTTAAGCGACTGACTCTTAATCTCAGCTCCGGTCTCAATCTCATGGTTGTGAGTTGAAAGCCCTGTGCTGGGCTCTGTGCTGGGCAGGGAGCCTACTTAACACAAAACAAAACCAAAACCAAAACCAAAAAACCCCTATCCAGCCAGGAATACACATCAGAAACTTGGGAGGTTTTAGAAAATTCACCACCCACCCTCCCCTTCATTTGATAAGCTTCTCTGGGTGGAACAGAAAGGGGCATGCCCTCCTGCTTTTCTCATCCACCTTGGCAGAGAATCACCGCAGTGTGCTGATCATTGTGTCAGCTCTGTGTGAAAAAAGAAAGTGTTGAGAACCAGGGATCTAAAAGAAAGAAAGTGTTGAGAACCAGGGATCTAAAAGAAAGAAAGTGTTGAGAACCAGGGATCTAAAAGAAAGGATGACATTCTTTTCCCTTAAAGGTTTTCTTTTCTCTAAGGGATTTTAGATTGGAGCTGAGTCACAAACCTGCAGTAGAGAAATTTGATGTAGAACATGAGGGCAGTTTCTAAGACTGGAATATGAGAAGGGCTATGAGTCAGTGCCCACAGGCAGACTCAGATAACCCGTGGGGAGAATAGGTTACTTTCCCTATGGAGAAATCTCACACTGTGTGGCGACAGGTGCACCAGAAGGGGCCCCTGGAGACTTTGTCTAGTGACTTGACATCTGGATGTTGCTTTGACTGCTCATAAGCAAGGACGCCCCAAAACAGACAGTTCAAAACCCTTGTGTCCCTGTAGCAGCAATGATTACAGTCACAGCCAAGCACTCAAAGTCAACTGCATTGCCAGCGAGGCCATTAAAATATTGGAAAATAAATGCTAGCCTTTATGGAATCTCTAGCCCAATCCCCAGTATTATGTATTCCCTCCAATCTGAAAATCCAGCATTTAAAAAATGTAAACAAAAACAAGTACAGAAATGTAAAAAAATGGGGGCACCTGGGTGGCTCAGTGGGTTAAAGCCTCTGCCTTCGGCTCAAGTCATGATCCCAGGGTCCTGGGATGGAGCCCCGCATCGGGCTCTCTGCTCAGCGGGGAGCCTGCTTCCTCCTCTCTCTCTACCTGCCTCTCTGCCTCCTTGTGATCTCTCTCTCTCTGTCAAATAAAAAAATAAATAAAATCTAAAAAAAAAAAAAGAATAAGTTGCCAGATTAGGCAAATAAAATTATATATAAAAAAGAAATATAAAAAAACCCTTTATATTTTATATTTAAACTTTATATAAATCCAAGGTTTTTTTTTTTTCTCTTTTTGCACCAAGACATAAATATGTCTTAGACTTAATCATGAGAATGGAAGATTGTTCAATTACAGGGCAGCATTGAGGAATGAATGGAATTTATTGAATTTATGTTCTGTATTATACTTTTATGCTGCTAGGGAAAGAACTGACAGGTTGAGAAAGTTATTAACTTCTTGTGTGTATTAAAACAACACTTGAAGGCAACTGACTTTAGATAAGACAAAAATAATCATTATAGCCTGTGATGTTACTTTAGTTTAAATCCAGGCTGCCCTGAAGCTCAAATAGAGATAAAGAGCAAGGGTAGGATGAATGTTTTCATTGAAGTCGTAACTTCAAATATTGAGAGGCTCTTGGGAGGTTATCCAGTCTATTCTCAGTCTTTGACAGGATTATAGTTAAATCAGCTCAAGCAGATGGCAATCCATCTTATTTCTAAAATTGCCCACTCAAAAAATTCCACATGATTCTCTCTGTAATTCTTTCTATAACCTTACTTCTCTTTTTCTTTCTTTTTTTTAGTCATCCGTCACTATTCCTGACTATATTCTCCATGCTGAACATTATATCCCCTTGACATATTTATGGAAGATTGTACTTCTTACTCCCTTTCGCCCCTATTGCCCATCCCCAACCACTTGCCTCTTAGGGCAGGAACCAGTCTTTTCTCTGTTTGTATGGGTCTGGGTTTTGTTTGTTTTGTCAGATGCTTTTTTCTGCATCTGTTGAGATGATCATATGATTTTTATCCTTCATTTTGTTAATGTGGTGTATCACATTGATTGATTTGCGAATGCTGAGCCATCCTTGCATCCCTAGAATAAATCTCATTTGATCATTGTATATGATTGTTTTGATATATGGTTGAATTCAGTTTGCTAATATTTTGTTGGGGATTTTTGCACTTATGTACATCAAAGATATTGTCCTGTAGTTTCCTTTTATTGTGGTGTTCTTTTCTTACTGGTATCAGAGTAATGTTGGCCTCATAAAATGGGTTTGGAAGTACTCCCTCCTCTTTAATTCTTTGGAAGAGTTTGAGTGTAGGTATTAAATTTCCGATGTTTGATAGAATTCACCAGTGAAGTAATCTGATCCTGGACTTTCATTTGTTGGGAGAGTTAATCTCCTTACTAGTAATTGGTGTATTCAGATTTTCTATTTCTTCATAACTCAGTCTTGGAAGATTATAAACTTCTAGGAATTTGTCAGTTTCTTCTAGGTTGTTCAGTTTGTTGGCAGGTGCTAGTTTGTAGTATCTTATGGTCCTTGTATTTCTATCTATCAGTTGTAACTTCTTTTTCATTATTTTATTTTATTTATTTGTGCTTTCTTTCTCTCTCCAAAGAAACTGCTGCTAGTTTTTAAAAAAAATCTTTTCTATTTTCTGTTTAGTCTCTATTTCATTTATTTCTACTCTGATCTTTGTTATTTCCTTCCTTCTACTAACATTGGGCTTTGTTTGTTCTTTTTCTTCTAGTAGGTATAATGGTAGATTATTTATTAGAGATTTCTCTTATTTCTTCAGGTAGGCCTGTATTGCCATGAACTTAGCTCTCACAACCACTTCTGCTGCATCCATAGATTTTGGACTGTCATATTTCTGGGGCACCTAGGTGGCTCAGTCATTAAGCATCTGCCCTTGGCTCAGATAATGATCCCAGGGTCCTGGGTTCGAGCCCCTCATCGGGCTCCCTACTCAGTGGGAAGCCTGCTTCTTCCCCTCCCACTTCCCCTGCTTGTGTTCCTATTCTTGCTATATCTCTGTCAAATAACTAAAATCTTGAGAAAAAGTTCTGTTTTCATTGTCTCTAGGTATTTTTAAATTTCTCCTTTGATTTTTTTTCTAGGACTCAGTAGTTGTTCGATAGTATGCTGTTTAATTTCCATGTATTTGTTGTTTTTCCATTTTCCTTTTTGTGATTGATTACTCATTTCATACCATTGTGGTCAGAAAAGATGCCTGGTAAGAAAAAAAAAAGAAAGAAAGAAAAGATGTTTGGTATGATTTCAGTCTTCCTGAATTTATTGAGACTTATTTTGTGGCCCAACATGTGATATATTCTGGAGAATGTTCCATATGAGCTTGAGAAGAATGTGCATTCTGCTGCTTTTGTATGAAATGTTCTGTATGTATTTATTAAATCCATCAGGTCTAATGTATTGTTTAAGGCTGATGTTTCCTTATTGATTTTCTGTCTGGATAATCTATTCATTGATGCGAGTGGGGTATTAAGGTCTTCTAGTACTATTATATTGCTGTCAACTTCTCCCCTTAGATCTGTTAATATTTGCTTTATGTATTTTGGTGCTTCTATGTTGGATGCATAAATTTTTATAAATGTTATATCTTTTTGCCGTATTGACCCTTTGTCATTGTGTAATGCCCATCTTTGTCTTTTATTAGTCTTTTTTTTCTTTTGAAGTCTATTTTGTCTGATATGAGTATGGCTACCCCAGCTTTCGCTGGTTTCCATTTGTATGACACATCTTCTTCCATCCCTTCATTTTCAGGGATTTTTTTCAAGGATTTCTATGTGTCCACTTCTGAAGTGAGTCTTTTGTAGGCTGCATACAAGTGGGTCTTTTTTTTTTAATCCCAACTTTTCTTTTAATCTCAGGGGACACCTTCTTTTAATTCCCTTTTTAATTCAAAGGGAACATATAAGGCAGTTTGCATATGTCCCTCACCACCACCATCACAAAGGAGACAGAATTATCTTTTGCTATCTGTGATGATTTGTAAACAATACTAAATCATATACCAATCCTTTGTTCTTCTGAATCCAACTTCACAAACATTCTGCCCGTCTAAGCAACCTCTCATCCTTGTTTCCCTCAATTGCTTCCTTTCCCTCCCATTCAGAATTTCCCAGGAGGGTTTGTAGAAGACTTTAATGCCCTGGAAATAGGAAAAGCAACCCTGCCTCAACCCATAGGGATTTGTCAGCACCACGGACAGTAACTCCTAAAGCAAACCTTTTACTGATGCCATCTTTCCAGGTGAGCAATATCTTTGAAGGACTTCCTCAACATATTCCCCTTCTTTTCCTAGCCTTCTACTTTTTAAGGCAAATCACTTTAATTTCTTCAACGTCAGCAGAGGCAGAGGAGTCCACAACTCATCATCTCTGAGACTTACTGGCTCAGGCTGCCAGGAGGTAGGCCCATCTAGGCTTGCTCAGGTCAGCCCATCACTTGGTCCTCAGGTTCAGAGAACAAGAACAAAAGAGGCAATGCAGAAGGATGGACTGGGCAAGAAAGGTAACTCCTCCATTTCTTCTGTTGCAGATGCCTCTATTAATTATCTTTCACAAGGGGTTAGTGTTCCCTCAAATATGCCATTCTTTACAGTTCCTGTTTTCTGGTTAGCAAACATTTATCTTTAAATCTATCAAAAATTAGCTCAGCCATCTTGGCTACATCACCTAAAATTTCTGTCTAATCTTACAGATTTCACAATACTTCTCAAATTTTTAAGTGCATGCCAACATGGAAATTATCCAACAGATACATTTGCTAATGTGTGAATGACACACACATAAGTTTACTCATTAAGAACAGATTGGAAGCAACATGAAAATCTATCACTACAAGAGTGTTTAAATAAATGATACATTTATACAATTGGATATTATGAAAATATAAGAAAGAGGAAGTTCACTACATACTAATTTGAAAGATCTCCATAATATGTCACGAAATGAAAAAAGGCTAGGTTCAGAACCACGTATTTATGTAAAAAGGAAGAAAACCATGTGTAGTTATGTAAGCTTGTATAAGCATACAATCTCTCCTGGGGGATATATAGGAAACAGGCCAATTGCCTCCAGGAAGGGAAACTGGGTAGCAGGGGTGAGATGTGGAGGGGGGTTGCTTCTGTGTACCTCTATGTGCTTTTAAAAAAGTTTTTTTTAAAGTAAACTCTATGCCCAACATATTTTGAACTTATGGCCTTGAGATTAAGAATTGCACATTCTACTGACTGAAGCAGCCAGGCACCCTGCTTTATGTGCCCTTTGAATTGTGAGTAATGTGAATATTTTAGCTATGTAGAAAAGAATACATTTAATAAAAATGAAACAAATTACCCGTGACTCTGTTTCCTCATCTATGAAATGGGACATTGCCATACCCCTTTGATTATACTGAGAATCAAAGAGAATGATGTATGTAAAATGTGCATATAATAAAAAATGTGTATGTAAAATTGAAAAAATACAAATTTTCTTTACATATAATCTTTATTTTCAATATTTTAATAATATATGGACACCCTTTAAATTTTGGGTGCAGAACTGGACATAATACTGAAATCATAATATAAATTAAATATTTGTGAAGCATTTTAGAGTTTATTAGTCGAGTACAGTTACCATACAAAGGGACTCTATCCTATGCTTCCTACTGCACTTTTTCTCTTCCTACAGGTCAGGATAATTTTTGTCTGCAATAACTGGTACTTCCTAGCCGTTTCAGAAGAGGGTGGAAAATGCTCACGTGCTGGCAGGGTCCTAATGAGATCAGTGAGTAGCTGGTAGAAAACTGCCTCATCGGAGAAAAGAAGGGAAACAGCTGGAGCATTAAAAAGCGTGTGTGACCCACTGAGACACTGGACTGGAAATTCCGTTGTTTAATACTTAGAAGGAAGAAACACTATACTTTACTTTCTGGGAAAAAAAATCCTCTGGGTCCTGTACAACACATTTTAAAAAGTAATAATAAACGCCAGATTAGAGCGGTTTCTTGTGCATCCTATAAGAAAGGAGACTTGAAAGGGGGTAGCACATAGTATCCCGAAGAGATGTGTTAAAAAGGAACCCCAGCTTTCCACATTCCGAAGAGGTCCCCCGAGACCTTCTGCACCTCATTAAATATGAGAACAAGCACAAGACTCAGAACCTCTGTAGGGACTCCTGCCTCGACTAGGAGAAAAAAATATGATGAGAGATTTGTAGGTCTTTGTGAAGTGGACCATAGTATAACAGAAAAACAAAATAAAGCTCCTTGGGTGCTACTGAGGGAGAAGACTATAAAAGAGGAAAATAAACCCATGCTCTCATTTCATTTTTTTTCTCCTTGGGAATATTTTTTTTTCTGCACAGTTTCATTTCTTTTCATTTATTTTCAGAATTTCATTTATTTTCAGAATGTCTCCTCTATTTTTCATTCTTCTCTTCCTCTACCCTCTCTTCTTCTTCTTCCTCTTCTCTTTGTCCTTCTGTATTAGGAGTTGGCATACTTTTCTTGTAAAGGGCCAGAAAGTTAAGTATATTGGCTTTTTGGGCCATGTGGGCTCTGTGGCAACTACCCAACTGATCTTGTCACATGGCAGAGGCCATGGACAATTCAGAAATGAATGGGCGCAGCTGTGTTCCCATCACAGTTCCTTCACAAAAACCACAGGTTCTAGATTCTCTGCCCTGTTACATGTTGTGATAGTTTAAATAAAGCTTACAGAAGATAGACAGTCATCAATAAGTGTTTGGGACAACAGGTAGCTATCTGGAAGAAAGTAAATAGGCATCCATGCCTTACACTTCTTGAAAAAGATCAAAGATTTAAATGTTAAAATAATACACAATGCCAATATGAGAAAAGAACATAGGAAAATTATTTTAACCCTTCAACATAGGAAGGGTGAAACCTTTCTAAGTATTAAATAAAATTGTTTTAAAATGATAGATTCAATTACATTAACATGTTTGCATAAAAACTACTATAAGAGAAGTCATAAGACAAGTTGGAAAAAATATTGTAACTCATGTCACAGACGATGGGATAATGTTCTTAACATGTTGATTTCTACAAGTCAATAAGAAAAATAAACAACCATCTACTAGAAAGATTGGGGAAATGCGATCACTAGCATCCACAGAAAAGATAATGCAAAGAGTTGTCAAATATTTTTAAAGAAATGTTCTACATTATTCATAATAGAAGATGCCCAAATTAAAATTATACTTACGTATGAGTTCTCACATATCAGATAGGCAAATGTCCTGATATTTGATAAAAACTGGATTGGTAAGGCCTCTTTATGTAGTTAGTGATAAATTAGTATGACCTCTGTAGAGGGCTATTTGGCAATATCTGGCAAAATTTGAAATGAATATATTTTTTAACACAACAGTTCATTTTTTTAAAAAAATATATATTTTTCAAGATTTTATTTATTTATTTATTTGTCAGAGGGAGAGAGAGAAAGAGAGAGTGCACAAGAGGGCAGAGTGGCAGGCAGAGGTGGAGAGAGAAGCAGACTCCCTGCCGAGCAAGGAGCCCGATGTGGGACTCAATCCCAGAACCCTGGGATCATGACCTGAGCCGAAGGCAGCGGCTTAACCGACTGAGCCTCCCAGACGTCCCTAACACAACAGTTCATTTAAAAATGTTTAATCAATAGATATACCTGGGCATATGCAAAATGATACCTATACAATGTTAGTTATTATTGTACTTCTTGTAACGGCAAGAAAAAGAAGTGACCTAGATGTTCACCCATAGGGGCTTTCCTGAATCTATTATGGCATATCCAGAGGGTGGTAGCTTTATAGCTACTATGGGGCTATAAAGATAAGAAACTCTTGGGGTACATGACTGGCTCAGTTGTTAGAGTATTTGACTCTTGATCTCAAGATTATGAGTTCAAGCCCCATGTTGGGTGTGGAGTTTACTTAAAGAGAAAAAAAGAAAAGAAAAAAAACCTCTTTATGTTCTGATATGGACAAATCTTAAAGATATATTCTTAGAAAAAAGAAAGCTGCAGAACAGTGTGTATGGTGTGCTTCCAATTGTATAAAAGGAGGGCAGAGCACGTATCTGTATCTGTTTGCACAAAAAGTCTCTGAAAGGACACACAAGAAACCAGTAAGGGTGGCTCCCTGTTTGAAAGGGAGGTGGGACTATTCGGATGGATGAAAGAGGTAAAAAAGGAGATTTTTCACTGTATGCTTTTTTATTCTTTTAAACCATTTGACATCATTATTTTTAATTTTAATTTTTAAGGTTTTATTTATTTGAGAGAGAGTGAGAGAGCACAAGCAGCGGGAGTAGCAGAGGGAGCAGCAGCAGGAGAGGCAGGCTTCCCGCTGAGCTGGGAGCCTGACATGGGGCTTGATCCCAGGACCCTGAGATCATGACCTGAGCCTAAGGCAGAGGCTTAACCCACTGAGCCTCCCAGGTGCCCCACTTGACATCATTATTAGTACTGAAAGAAATAAAGTCAGTAAGAATCACCCAAATAACTTGGCTTTACACACACACACACACACACACACACACACACACTTCTTTGTTAACCAGTTTTAGATTCATAGATATTATGTTATTTTGGGTATGCTAATAGTAAAACCCATAATTGTCTATAAATCTTGAAAAAAATTTCTGCTCATGTTAGAAAGATGATTAACTAGTAGGATAAGCTTTTATTACATGGTCCCTAGCTAATCAATTCGAGTAGACACAAAAAAGATACTTTTCTTTGTTAGCCTGGTGTTAAGAGGGACTGGGGCTGGCTGGGGAAGCGGCAAGTTACCCACCTTGGGTTTGTTCAAACACACGTGGCACAGCCACCTGGGGGCCTCTGGTAGGAGGGGGAAAAAACTCTAATTCACTTTTTCTATTTCAGTCCTGAGATTCTATAATCAGAAGAAAAAGAGTGATGTGAACACCATACATTTCTTCCTAAGAGGTAGGGTTCTTTGGAAGGCAGCTGGACTCACCATTATATGCCCAACACAGCGGTGAGATTCTTTGGGGAAAAAACCCAAAAAACCAAAGTAAAACAATAACAACAAAAACCTTAGAGATTGATGCTTTAGAAACTGGCTTGAGGATCATAAAGGGGTAACAATGATGGAAGGAGAGCCCAGGATAGTTGGGGATGGAACTGGCAGGGAGCCAAGCCAGGTGAGGAGCTCGTCCCAACGCCAAGGACATGCAGAAATTCACATCAAGGTAAATAACTCTAGTCTTTGATGGGGACTCAGGCAGCATTTTGCTGGCGGAACAGAGCACACCACAATGCACCACTTTCCAGAACACTACGCAATGTGCAGATGGAAAGTAATTTTTTTAGGAAATGGCTAGAAATTGACATTGATTTTTCAAATCATTCCTGTTTGTTCAGCTGGTGAAACACCTGGTAGCGAATGCTTTCAAGTACTCTAATTAGAAGTGTGCTTCAGCTGATGTTCATTGCCCTAGCTGGATGTAGCCTCTAATACAGTACAAGATAGTAAGTTTTTGATGAGAATAATGCTGGATGAAATTCAGTATTCTTACAGGGGACATTTGGAAAGACGACGGAGGTACAGTGAATGAGTGCTTTGTACCTCCTCCCCGGCCTTCTTTCCTTTTCTACTCCATCTCTTTCTCCTTTTTAAAATGTTGTATCTAGGGGTGCCTGGGTGGCTCAGTCAGTTGGGCGTCTGCCTTCAGCTCATGATGGAGCCCCGCATTGGGCTCCTTGCTCAGAGGGAAAGCCTGCTTCTCCTTCTCCCTCTGCCTGCCACTCCCCCTGCTTGTGCTCTCTCTCTCTCTCTCTCTCTCTCTGTCAAATAAAATCTTAAAAAAAAAAAAGTTGTATCTGTAGGCCTCCTGAAGAACAGACTGACCAGTCTGTGGGGGGAAATAATGCGAGAGTAGGACTTAAAAATTTTTTTTGAATTTTATTTATTTATTTGACAGAGATCACAAGTAGGCAGAGAGGCAGGCAGAGAGAGAGGGAAGGAGGCTCCCTGCTGAGCAGAGAGCCTGATGTGGGGCTCGATCCCAGGACCCTGAGATCATGACCTGAGCTTAAGACAGAGGCTTAACTCACTGAGCCACCCAGGTGCCCCAGTACTTAAAATTTTTAAAAGCTCTACATCGTCATACATGTTGTTGCTTCCCACTATGCTCTCACTGTGAGAGGAATAATGGTATCCTTTCCTCTGCTGACACTGAGGGGCAAGCTGATCATCAGAGATGTTCCTTGCAGAGTCACAATTAGGTACCAGGTGCATTCCATGTAGTCAGGGGCCTGAAAGAGATTTTGAGGGGTTCATGTTAAACAATTAATTTTCTGTGTCAACTGGGCTGGGCCATGGTGCCCAGATATTTGCCAGAATTTTATTCTGGATGATTCTGGGAGGGTGTTTTTGGGATAGGATTAATAGTTACATCGGTGGCCTTTAAATGAAGAGACTGCCCTCCATAATGTGGGTGGGCCTCATCCAATCAGTGGAGGGCTGTAAGAGAAAAAAGACTGACCTCCCCTGGAGCAAGAAGGAATTCTGTCAGCTGACAGCCTTCGGAGTGGACCCGCAACACAGGCTCTTCCCTGGGTCTCCAACCTGCCAGGCTACTCTGCAGATTTTGGACATGCCAGCCCGCATAATCATGTGAGTCAATTCCTCAAAATAGGTCTCTCTCCATGTACACTTCCTATTGGTTCTGTTTCTCTGGAAAACCCTAACACATTCATCATGCTCCTTTTTATTTTGGCATAAGTATCCTTTGAAATTATACAATATCTTGCAAATGAACCACTTAATGACTTAATTCTGTATTAGGAGAAGTTTAGTCTGTGTTAGTGTCTGTCTCAAGTCCCTCAGCTGTATAATGAGAATGGTTTGATGGAAATTGTTAGTCATCCCCTGAAATCCATTCTCTCCTTCTTTGTGGGCCCGTTATCCTACATTTCCCAGCTTCCTGGAAGTCAAGGTGGCCACGTGTCTGTGTTCTATCTGATGGAATGTGAGTGAAAGGGATGTGTGCCACTTTGGGCTTCGTTCTCAAAATAGTGGGTGTGCTTCACCTGGGCTGCCTTCCTCTGTCAGGATGGATCTTTGCCCACTCACTTTGACCATAAAAATGCCTGAGGGGGTGGGGGAGCACGACAATGGAAAGAATCGGAATCTCTGAATGACAGTGTGGGGCAGAATTGTACCATCAACTTGCCCTGTTCAGCTCAACGCCAGCATGTGAATGAGAAATACATTTCTTTACACTTTAAGCCACTGTATTGTTAGCCTCTTAGTAATAGTAGCTTGGCCTTTGCCCTAATTAACACGCGACGTTTGTAGCAACCATCTTCCCTACTTCCTGGGATTTTTGTGAGTATCCCATGAAAGAAAATGGTATCTATCCATGATATCTATCACACTATTTTTACTTGATTATCCAACATTGAGCTTCCTCTAGACCTTTGTAGAATCTCTGTGAAAAGGGGACATAGGACTCAATGATATCTAGGAACTGTCCTGTAATTTCCCTGACTGGAGAGAGACTGCCTAGGGACAAGAATTGCATGAGAAATACAAAATGGCAAACAGATTTTGTTAATTACCACCAACCACGTCTGGATCATATTTAGGAACTAACAGCTAATACCAACAGTGGGGAATGAGTGGCTATTGAAAGCATCTGACACATCAGATAAACCTTAATTTAATAACCATTTTGCAACCTGGTGATGATTCCTGAAGTGCCTGTGGGAGCTACAATATGTTGAATGTCATGAGTTGTCTAGACTCTGCCAGAAAACCAGTTCAGAGTGACAGAATTTATGGTTTCACACTCCCGGGAGGGTACAGACTCCACTAGACCACATTAGCCTGCTAAGGCCAAGTACTACTCTTAGTGATTCTTACTTTACACAAAAACACTCCCATTTCCAAAGTACATTTCCAAAGTATAATAAATCAATATATACCCATGTAAAAAATGTCTTCATAAGAGAACAAGTCCACATTTGAAAGAGATATGAGCAGACGTTAAAAAGAAGAGGCATGGAAAGAAAATCATCAATGGCTTAAAGTGATGACTACATATGGCAGAACTTGTGTTTAATTCTTTTGGGATGAGAAAATGGGATCTTTCCTGCCCCTTCATACAGGCAGTCTTGGGTCTGATGTGGCAGAGGAAGTGGTTTAAGAGACCTTTGAGAAGAATTATTTTCACAATCTTACTGACACTGCTTTCATTTGGTTATCAAGACTTGGTTGGAGAGAGGGGCACCTGTAGGGCTCAGTTGGTTAAGTGCCTGCCTTTGGGTCAGGTCGGGATCTCAGGGTCCTGAGTATGCTTCTCCCTTGCCCTCTGCCCCCGACTTATGCTTGTTCTCTCTCTCTCTTTCTCAAAAAAAAAAAAAAAAAAAAAAAGACTTAGTTGGAAGGAAAACTGTTAGTTTGTTGTTTTTTTTTTTAAGTTCCCATTATGAAAAGCGATCCATCAGGAAAAACCCCAAGAGGCACTTTCAGATTTGAACAGTTCCCTGGACTGAAATCTAGCCATGAGTATAGAATGATGAGAAAGGACATCTTGGAAAAATATGTGTTGTAAAAATGTGTAACTTGTAGCAGCTGAGCATAATGCAAAGGTGTTTCTTTGGACTCATACACACTACCTATTGACTTAAGTGAGCAAGTTCCCAGGGCCCATTTGTATTTGACCCTGGAAGCTGCTTCTCCAAGCAATGCCTTAACAGAAAACCAACAGGAATCATTTTGGCAGGAAGGGAGGATCGTCTTAGGTGCTTAATGAGAGAAAAGATCTGAGCCTGTTTGTAGCAAGAAATAGATATTAGTGGTTCAGAGCCCATTTGGGAATTTTCATCATGCTAATAAATGTCAAAGAGAAACATTCTTCCTTTATTATTAGACTTCAGACTAATTTACCCAAATACAAAGTTGTCTTTGTCCAATGAGAAAGAGAAAAATAAAACTAAATGAAGTGAGTAATTAAACAGAGGAAAGAAGACGAAATTGAGACTGTATTTTACATATGTCTCATGAGGTTCTCTTTGGGCTGAGGAGGGTTAACTGTTATGAAGATTTTATGCTGTGGGGAGCTGATGGGATGGATTTGTGACAGATGGGAGAAATGGAGATGAACATGTAGCTCATTCAATGTTTCCAGTGTCTTGTTCTCCATCTTGCTGAAGATGAGGGCATAAGGTAAGATACTGTAGCAGAACTGAGTCCCATAGTTCTGTATAAAGAATCACAAAGTCTGTGATGAAATATGCTTTCTTTCTTTTTTCTTTTTTTTTTCTTCATAAAGACTTATTTATTTTAGAGAGGAGGAGAGAGAGTGCACACACAAGTGGGATGGGGGGTGGTGTGAAGGCAAAGGGAGAGGGAGAGAAAAGGAATCCACAAACAGACTCCCTGCTGAGCACGGAGCCCAATATGGGGCTCTGGATCCCGGGACCCTGAGATCATGACCTGAGCAGAAATCAAGAACCAGCTTAACTGACTGAGCTACCCAGGTGCCCCTGAAATATACTCTCATTTGTTCTTATTTTGTGTTGGTTTGATTTTTGTACACCTGAGTCCTTGTTTTACTTAGGGTTCTCCAGAGAAACAGAAACCCATAGAATGTGTGTATATGGGTATGGGTATGTTGGTGTGTGGTGTATGTGTGTGTGTATTGTTAAAAACCACAAGCCCAAAATGGTGTCACTTAGGCCAGGTCACCAAACCAGGGCTTAATACCTAACCTAACTGCATTGCAACCTTCCCCAGAAATGTAAGTCTTAACTGGTCAGTCAAGAATTTTCTGATTAGTACCTGAGATAATCTGCCACATGGGTTCTAAACATGTCCCAAAGGAAGATGAGGTAATACACCTAATAAGTCCCCTTGCCCCTACACCTGAGGGAAGGTGACTTTGCCTGGAACAATTCTTTCTTTTCTTTTGCTAGTAACTTCTTGCCCCATTCTTACAAAAACCTTCCTTTTTGTACAATTCCTTGGAGCTCCCCATTACTTGCTAGATGGGATGCTACCCAATTTGTGAATCACTTAATAAATCTAATTATATTTTCAGATTTACTCAGTTGATATTTTTGTCCTTTAAGAGTATGTGTTATAAGGAATTAATTCACACAATTATGGGGCTGAGAAGTGCCAAGGTCTGGAAACCCAGACAGTCAATGGTTTAGTTCCTGCCTGCGTCTGAGTCTAGAGTCTGAAGGCAGAAGGAGGCCAATATCCCAATGCAAAAGACAGGCAGAAAACGTAAATTCTTTCTTACTCTGCCTCAGTGAAATGGAGGAGGCCCACCCACATTGGGGAGGGCCATCTGCTTTACTCAGTTTCTGGATTCAAATGCTAATCTCATCTGAAAGTTCTTTCACAGAAACAGCTAGAATAATGTTTAAGCAAATATCTGGGTCCCTCATGGTCTGGCCAAACTGACACATAAAATGAACCACTACAGTCACATTATGCAAAAATTGAATGTAATATAATTTTAAGAATTCAGAACATGCTCTGGTGATGACATGGGGACTTCCATTTGCCCCTAGAATGCTCCTTTGTGACATTAGCATCATTACATGACAAGGAGAAGTAATGGCAGCTGTGGACAGATCAGTCTTTTCACTTACCTGTACTTTTGGAATTGAAATGTTGGATGGATTCTGCCTGGATAGTCAAGCACTTCATATCATGTGATCCTTTTTTCTGAACCCTCACCACGGCTGATTGGACCAGGGTACAAGCAAGTCCATAGGCTGACCGGCAACCTACGAGCTGGCCTATCAAGATGCGCGGAGCCAATAAGAACAGAGCATGTGAAACAAGAAAAACTGAAAACACTTATAAAGTAGCAGCCGAGGGAGAGGTGATGCTTTAAGGTAGGGCCCAGGCCAAGCATACAAAGGCATGTGAAAGCGCTTCACAGAGTGAGGGGCCAGCCTATAAAAAGGAAGAGATCAGATCACTGCAGACAGAAGCAGAGATATTGGGAAGGTCTTGTTCTCAGAAGTTCTGTGCTCTCGGGGATTTCCAGTTCCAGTTCCTGGCCATGTCGGTCTTTACATGAACCCATTTCTCTTGAGGCAAGTCAGGTAGGTCTCTTACACTTTGCATAGGTGAGTTCTTTTCTATTTTACATTGTTTGTATGAGGGTCTGTGTAAAGATTCCACTCAGATATGTTCGTTCAACTTTCCTTTTGCAAATTCAGAAACTGAAATACAGAAAAATCTTTTGGCCGCACAGACCACCATGATGGCCAAGAACAAGTTTGAATCTGTCAGTCAAAACTTATTGCATGTTCAGCAATGTATTCTTTTTAAGTTGGGTGTAGAGATTACTTTTGATAAAGTCCATTTTCCTTTTTTTATGACCAGAGCTTTCGTTTCATATTTAAAAAATTTTTGCCTAACCCAAAGATACAAAGATTTATCCTGTATTTTCCTCTATTTCTTCTAGAAATTTTATAGTTGTAGCTCTTGCATTTTGGTCCATGATTCATTCTGAGGTTTTGTTTTGTTGTTTTATTTGTGGTTTGAAGGTTCATTTTTTCCTCATATGATTGTCCAATTGTTCTAATACCGTTCATTGACAAGGCTATCTTTTCTCCATTTAAATATATTGGCACCTTTGTGAAAGTCAAGAGGCCTTATACCTGTTGGGCTATTTCTGTACTGGCTTCTTCTGTACCATTGGTCTATTTCAGGGGTTGACAAACGATGGCCTGAGGTCCAAATCTGGTTCACTATCTGTTTTGTTAATAAAGTTTTACTGGAACTCAGTAGAGCCCATTTATTCCTTTAAGTATTGTCTATTACTGTTTTCATGCTATAAAGGCAGAGTTCAAACAGATTAGAAAGCCCAAAATATTTATAATCTGGCGCTTTGCAGAAAAAATTTTGCTGACTCTTGCTCTATGCATTTATCCTTGTGCAATATCACACCATCTTGATTACTATAACTTTCCAGTAACTCTTGAAATCAAGGTATGTTTTCCAACTCAGTTCTTTTTTTGAAACTGTTTTGTTATTCTTGCCTTTTTTTTTTTGGGCATTTCCATATGAGTTTTCAAATTAGCTTTTCTACCAAAAAGTCCCTGGAATTTTACTTGGGATTACTTTGGATCTATAGATTGATTTGGGGAGACTTAAAATCTCAACAGTATTGAACCTTCTAATCCATGACATGGAATGTCTCTCTGTTTATTTAGGTCATCCTTTGTTTCTCACAGAAATGTTTTGAAGTTTCAGTTTACATGTCTTGCATATTTTTTTAAAAAGATTTTATTTATTTATTTATTTATTTGACAGAGAGAGAGATCACAAGTAGGCAGAGAGGCAGGCAGAGAGAGAGAGGGGGAAGCAAGCTCCCCGCTGAGCAGAGTCCGATGCGGGGCTCGATCCCAGGACCCTGGGATCACGACCTGAGCTGAAGGCAGAGGCTTTAACCCACTGAGCCACCCAGGTGCTCCATGTCTTGCATATTTTTGTTAAGTGTATCCATAAGTATTACACAATTTTTTATGCTTTTTTACTTTATTGTCTTTTAATTTAATTTTCAATTGTTTATTACTATCATGTAGAAATACAGTTAATTTTTATGTATTAATCTTGTGCCTTCCATCTTTGCTCTATTTACTAATTGGTATGGGAAAATCAATCTCTTAGGATTTTCTGCATAGATATCACGTCATCTGCAAATAAAGGCAGTGTTATTTTTTCCTTTTCAAACTAGATACCTTTGATTTCTTTTTTTCTTGTATTATTCCATTGGCTAGGACCTCCAAAACAATGGTGAATATAAGTGATGGAAATGGACATTCTTGCCTTATTCCTGATCTTTGCAGTAAAACATATTTACTCGTTCACCATTAAGTATGATGTTAGCTGTAGGTTTTTTATAGTTGCCCTTTGTCAGGTTGAGAAAGTTTACTTCTAGTCCTAGTTTGCTGAGAGATTTTTATCATGAATGGGTGTTGAATTTTGTCAAATGTTTACTCAGCATCTACTGAGATGATCATATGGTCCCTGCTCCCATGAGCTTTTAGTCTCTTGGTAAGGATAGACACCAAAAAAAGTGCAAGCAAAGAATAATGTGACATGTGAAAGATAAGGAAAATCCAGGAGCCTAGGCCAGCCCAGGGTCAGAGAAAGTTTTTTTCTTTTCTTTCTTTCTTTTTTTTTTTTTTTAAAGATTTTATTTATTTATCAGAGAGATGGAGAGAGACCACAAGTAGGCAGAGCAGTAGGCAGAGGGAGAGGGAGAAGCAAGCTCCCCCACCGAGCAGGGAGCCCGATGCAGGGCTTGATCCCAGGACCTGGCGACCATGACCCGAGCTGAAGGCAGCCACCCAACCGACTGAGTCATCCAGGGGCCCCGAGAAAGTCTTTTTCAAGAAGTGAGGTTTAAAGATGGGATCGGGAGGGAGACAGACCATAAGAGATTCTTAATCTCACAAAACAAACTGAAGGTTCCTGGGGGGAGGGAAGGTAGGGATAGGGTGGTTGGGTTATGGACATTGGGGAGGGTATGTGCTATAGTGAGTGCTGTGAAATGTGTAAACCTGATGATTCACAGACCTGTACCCCTGGGGCAAATAATACATCGTATGTTGATGAAAATAATTGAAAAAAAAAAGTGAGGTTTAAATTGAGACTGAAAGAGGAGTAGGAAATTGGTAGGTGAAAGGAGGTGAAAAGCAGAACAGGAGTGACATCCAATGATGCAAGTTCCAAATCCGGCTCTGCCACTTTCTGGTTAGATGAGGAGAGGGTTTCCTGCTGAAATGCTATCTGTGGGTTTTGCTTTTGAGTCGTTTCTCTTAGTATATGTAAGGTACACTCTAAGTTTTCCTCTAGATGATGATGTAGAGATGGTGGCACCATATCACTCTTGCCCTACTCCATGAAACCCCATAGGAAAAAACCCCACAAGAACTTGACCTCAATAACTGGTTGTTTGCTTCTCTTCGCATGGACAAGGAGAATCAGGTAATCCACTTGATTTCCCTTTCCTCTGCAGGAGCCTGGAAACTCAGAGATGGATCCGAGCCTGCCCTTAAATAACCAAGTAGAACGTCATGTAGACATGTTCTGATTTTCTTGGAGTCATGACCTCTTTTAAAAATTTACTTTTTCTTTCTCCTCACTTTATATTTTATTGTATGTTTTTTTATATCCTATTAGTTACTTAAATATTTTATGGAACAAATAGGTTACAAACAAACAAAAAATATACAATGACACAAAAATTAAAGCTTTCAAGAAACAAGTCCTTTATTACTAAGGTTCTGGGACATCTAACAGCCCAAGCTAATGCCTCCTTGTCCTTCTAGGATAGCCACCTGCCCTCTCCCAAACTTCTCCACTCACCCTGCTCCTTCAGATTTCCTTCCTCTCTCTGGCTGCGTCACCCTCTGATCAACTTTTGCTCTCCCAGCAAACCCACAGACAGTTCTTGCTTTAAAGGTTTTAAAAGTTGTGCTAATGCTAATGGGAAGGATAACAGAAAGAGAAGAGAAGAAGCAAAAGTGAGGAAATTGTTAACATTTCCAAGGTCTTACTAGTTCCTGACCCTGACCTATGCCTTCTTGACTTCTTTTCAACATGGCCTTTGGAAGTCCCTTTTAAATTTCTGTTCAGTGTTTTCATCTCCTGGTATGACACTTATAACTCTCTTCCCCATTAGGGAAACTTAACCTCTGTGGAAGCTTATCTTCCACCCCAGAGACCCAGGAGGACAGCCAGGGAAGTACAGTAAGTGCCTCCCATTTTCCTAGTAATCTGCCTTGATCAAGGCCTGAGGACTTGGGCTGCTCACACAGGAATGAGCCCTGCTGGGCATCTTTTAGCATTCTGTACCTCTCCCTGGAACCTCTTTTCCTCCCCACAATCAAGGCCCTAGATTTTAGGTGCAAAATGATTGTAATTTTGTTGTGATGGCCTCTGGAAGCTTGGCCATCAGCAACGCAGTGGCACTAGATCCTGGAGAGGTGTGCTGAGGTGGGACATCAAGTGGGGAGAATCAGCTGGGGCAGGTGAGCTAGGGGCCATGGGGTAGGTGAGCTAGGGGCCATGGGGTATATTTATATAGAGGACCTCTTCTACCAAGTATTTAGTAACATGGGTGGAGTGGCTCTTTCTGGCTCCCTTTTTGTATGACATGATAGACTGTTCTTTGGGTTGGCTCCCCTTTCCCAAATCAATATGTACCTAAATATGAGTCCTTCTACTCAAACCATGCTTTGAAAGTAGCTTTAAAGCAGAAGTTTCATCCCAGGCTTCCACAGATCTATGACCAGTGGCTCTACCCAAAGAAAGCAGCTAGGCTTTCTCTGACAATTCTTCTTCATTTCATAGAATCTTATGTTTACCCCTCTGGAACACTATATCATTACCATCAGTTTTTTTCTTTTTCTTTTTTTAACAAGGATTTAAAAGATTTATTTTAAAGAAATTTGGGGGAGAAGCAGAGGGGGGAGGGAGAGTGACAAGGAGACTCTGTGCTGAGCATGAGCGGATTTAGGGCTCGATCTCACGACCCTGAGATCATGACCTGAGCCGAAGTCAAGAATCTGACGCTCAACAGACTGAGCCACGCAGGCGCCCCTATCCCATCAATTTTTAGATAATCTTTGTACCTCATGACACTTTAAGTAAATAAGAATAGAATATATTGTCAGTACAAGTGAGTATCTTAGGGGAATTCTGACTTGGCTATTCATTCTTCACGCTATGTTTCGTTTTTTTTAAGACACCCAGTTCCCTTTCCTTGCCAACAAATTCCCATCCCTTTCTTTTCAAGAATGACCAAAATTGGAACCAAAGTGGAGGGTCTGCGTCAGAGAAACCTTGTGGGTAAGATTCTCATTAGAGTAAGGTACCTTCCTTGCAGTCCCTCCTTAAATATTTGTTGAGGCCGAATCACGAAGAAGGAGCATGGGTACCTTGGCCTAGCAGCATCTGGTCTCCATTTACCTCCCTAAGATGTAGCTGGAGGGACTGGGGCAGTACCCAGAGGAGTCGTCCATGAGTGTGCAGTACCCAGAGGAGTCGTCCATGAGTGCCCTGGCCTCCTATTTGTGTTCAAATGAAATTTGGGTAGAGTGAACACTCAAGGCGGATGTTTTAAGAAGAAAAAAAAAATGAAGATGTGACAAAAGCTCAATGAGCAGGCTTTTTCAGGGGTGAAAAGAGGCTGGGTGATTTTCTTTTTGGCTGTTGGCATATCTTTAAATATGAGGAAATGACAAGACAGGATTGTAAAATATTTACATTTAGTGGAGGAATGTTTTCACACGTATAAACACCTTGGTGTATATATAGTTTCATTTGGCAACACTGCCAAAAACAGAACTGCGTGGATGTGAGGTCCGGCAACCCTGCCTCCCCTTCTCTCCCCTCCCCCACCTCCTAGTGCTGGCATCACCATAGAAGGCTCTCAACAGAGGGGAGGGAGGATTTGGTGCCGTTTGGTTGCCAGGAAACCACACTAGGGGTGTAATCCAGATGCTCTCTCTCTCCTACCCCCACCTCAGCAGATTTCAGTTTTAATTTGGTTTTTTGAATAGGTAACAGATTCACATGTTTCAAACATCAAAAACTATGAAAAGCTATAAAAAAAGACTCTCTCCTACCTTATCCCTCTTCATTCAGTTCCCATCCACCTCAACAAATAACCTCTATTATTTCTTTGTTGTTTATCCTTCTAGATAGCTCCATCTATATATCTATCTATCTATCTTTTCTTAGTGAAAGGGAGGAGGAGGAGAGGGAGAGAATCTTAAGCAGGCTCCATGCCCAGTGCTGAGCCCAACTTGGGGCTCATAACACTGAGATCATGACCTGAGCCAAAATCAAGAGTCAGATGCTTAACGGACTGAGCCACCCAAATGACCCCTCCTTCCAGATATTTTCTGTGCGTAAGTAAGTTCTATAAATATATTCTGTGCAACCTTTTTAAACATACATGACACCCTGCTTTACACACAGGCATGGTTTATGCATTTGTAGTTTTTTGCATGATTTTTCCATCTTGATTCATTAAGGACTTCATTCTTTTTTACAGCTAAAGAATATTCCATTGTATAGATTTACCACGGTTGATTAATCAGATTCCTTTTGATAAACATTTCTGTGGCTTCCAAGCTTTGGCTATTACAGACAATGCCTCATACAAAACTCTTGTACAAGCTGTTATTTCCCATGTGTAAGTGTAACTGGAAGATAAGTTCCCAGGGTGAAAGGGTATATATATATTTAATTTGGATGGATACTGACAAATTTCTCATCATAGAAATCAAACCACTTTATAATCCCAGAACAATGTATGATGAAATCACATTTTTGCTAGTCCGATTGGTGAAAAATGGTGAAAAATGGATAATATGGTGAAATTTTTCATTGTAATTTTAGTTTTCATTTCCTGTAGAATAGAATGAACACTATAAAAAAAATTTAAGAGCCACTCTTTATTTTCCTTCAACAAACTCTGCTAAGACATTTGCAGCTTTTTCTGTTGGGTTGTGGATATTTCTTACTGATCTGTCGGGGCATCTACTATATAATATTAGAGTGACACAAGTTGTGAGTATTTTTCCCAATCTTCCCCTTTGTCATTTATCTTCTGACTCTATTTATGATTTTTTTTAGAAAGGAATGCACATTTTTAACAAATTTTAATTTTTATATAGCCAATATATCAGTCTTTTCTTTTAAGATTTTTGGATTTTGGACAAATAGACCAAATCTATTCGAAGTTATAAAAAATTCTTCAATATTCTATCCTAATGTTCTTATAAATTCATATTTATATTGCTATTACACAAAAGGAAAATAATTTTTCTCCTACTCTTCTGCATTCTTGGCTGAGACTCCTGTAATAAAAAACAGATTAACAAGAGAAAAACAAGCAGAAGTTTATTAACATGTATATGTTATATATACATGGCAAGTACTCAGGGAAAAAGGAGTGACCCCTGGAAGTGTCTTAGAATTCAAAATTAAATGTCATCTTTTTTAAAAAAAAATATTTTATTTATTTATTTGACAGAGAGAGATCACAAGTAGGCAGAGAGGCAGGCAGAGAGAGAGAGGAGGAAGTAGGCTCCCTGCTGAGCAGAGAGCCCGATGCGGGGCTCGATCCCGGGACCCTGAGACCATGACCTGAGCCGAAGGTAGAGGCTTAACCTACTGAGCCACCCAGGTGCCCCTTAAATGTCATCTTAATAGGGAAAGGGTATGGGAAATGTAGGCCTCTCAGAGGAGAGTAAGGATTCTTAGGAAGGATGAATGGGCCCTCAGGAGAACAGATGGGAGGTATGACAGTTTGTGGCAAAGTTTGGGTGCAGTGTTGATGTCTTTTCTCCTCTCTTGTAACAGGAGTTAGTCTTCCAGGTTAAGGAAACTCCTGGGAAGGGATGTAGGACAATTGAGTTCCTTTTGGAGGATCTGTCTTTAGACAGATAAGGAGAGTTCAGAGAAAGCCTCTTCCTGCACTTGCTTTTTTTCAAGTGTCTACGGCTCAAAGTAATTAAATAGCAAAGTCGTATTTTTAACAAAACAGCATATATGGGGTGGAATGTCCTGAACTCCTACAGTTTAGGGTGGCATATTCTGCTGCCCTTAATGTTTTTAGTGACAGGGAGTTAATTCTGTGTCAGTTTGTTTCCAGATGGCTCTCCAGTTGTCCTGAACCATGACACCATGAATCGATTAGTCCCTGTTTTTCCTTGAGTATCAGGGACACTTCCTTATCCATGCTGGCAATCTCTTTCCTGAGCAATGCAGGGGTGGGGGTGAGGGTGGGGTGCCAAAGCTAGGTCCCAGGGCAATCTTCCCCTTTGTTGTGACAGCAGAGGAGAGACCTCTGTCGGGTATGAAAGCCATTGGGATGCAGAGACCGTCTGTTTTTTAGGGATGTGCTCACAGGGAATCCCGAGTTGCCACCCAGGCCCCATCCCCCTCCACAAACAGGGAGTGCAGCAGCTCAGAACCACTGCACTCAGGGGTGGAATTAGGCTGTGGGCCTGAATAAATAATTAGAAATTGGCTGCTGAGAGAATGTCCCTGGTGATTGCTTGCTCTGGAATTTTGCTGGGTGGCACACAGAGTTTTATTACCCAATTAAAATACAGCAGATTAAATCGTGCAAAAGGAAGATGGAATGGGCAATAAATCTGCCATGGAAGGGGCTGTGGAAGGCCCACCCCGAAAGGCATGAATTGATGGTTCAGAGAGAATGGAGAAAAAGAGTAGTCTGGTTTCGCCAAAAAGAATCACTAGCGAAGCATATTCTTGAAAGGAGACAGAACGTTTGCCTTGGGGAGGATGGGTGGTAGGTTTGGAAGCGTGGGCACTGGGCAAAGAAAGGTAAGTGTTTCCAGTTTCCAGGGAAGACTCTGGAAAGAAGGGAAATGGAGAGTTGGTGAAGGCAGCCAAAGGTAACAAACCATCCTTCACTTACTTTTGTAACGTGCAAACACTGGAGGAGATTATTGGTGATACCATGGTGTCCATTGCCCAGCGTGACATAACGCATGATTAGGTCATAACAGGTTCTGAAATGTCTGCAAAGTAAGAGGAGGCAGGATTATCTGCTCATTACACAGTAAAGCTTGGGAGGGCTGTGCCTGGCACTGGCAGGCCCCCTCGTTTAGAGCCACCCTTGATTGCTTGTTGGTGTAAACTGACTCCATTCAGTCATCCAGCAAACACTTATTGAATATCAGTTCTGCACTAGTCACTTTTCCAGGTAATAGCGATAAAGTAGGGATAAAAATAAAGACACCCATCCTCCTGGACTCATGGAGTTTATAATCTGGTCAGGCTGAACACTTAGCAGCATAGATAAGGCGTTATATGCTAAAAACAATAAAGCAGGATAAAAGAATCAGGAATGTGGGGCTCAAGACAGGTGCAATTTTGGAAAGGAGTAGGTCTCATTAAGAAGGTGACATCTGAGGGGCACTTGGGTGGCTCACTTGGTTAAGCATCTGACTCTTGATTTTGGTTCAGGTCATGATCTTAGGGTCATGGGATCGAGCCCTGCATTGGGCTCCCTGCTCAGTGGGAAGCCTGCTTCTCTCTCTCCCTCTGCCTGCTGCTCCCCCCACTTGAGCTCTCTCTCTTTAATAAACAAATAAAACCTTAAAAAAAAATATAACACCTGAGCAAAGACTTGAATGAGGGGAGGAAGGTAGCCTTGTGGCTATGGAGTGAGTTTCAGCAGAGGAGTTAGGTTAGAGCAGTTAGGGTCCCGAAACTCCTCAGCTGGAGTGTGCCCTGTGAGTGTGCACAAGAGTGAGGAGGCCATTATGGCTGAAGAGGAGTTATCCAAAGAAAGAATAATAGGTAAAGTGGAGGTGGAGGGGGGGCTGAACACATCCTTCTAAGCCTTTAAAAGGACTTTGGCTTTTATCTTAAGGAAGAAGAAAACCATTGTAGCATTTTAAGCATAGGAGATAAATGAGCTGAATTCTTTCGTACCTTATGAGAAGGTAGATAAAGATCATTCCGGTTGCTCTGTTGAGAACAGATTGTAGGAAGGCAAGGGTAGAAGCTAGGTGACAAGTTGGGAGGCCATTGCTGTAATTTAAGATAATGGATGCTCAAATTGTGAGGAACCATGGTGGTAAGTGATCAGATTCTGGATGTACTTGGAAAGTCAAGCCTGGAGGAGATCTTGATGAGAGGAAAGGAGTCATGGAGGACACCAAGGGTTTGGCCTTAGTATCTGGAAGGATGGAATTGCCATCAGCTAAGGAGTGAATTGTGGGTAGGGTAGATTGTGCAAAAAGGATAAGGAGTCCAGTGTGGACATGGGGAGATGCCCATCAGTTCTCATCAAGACCAAGTTGAGGTATCTAGGAATGTTGTGGCCTCATCATTCAGTCCTGGAATGGTATCATGTTTCAATAAGTACAGTTCCAAAAGGCAAAGTAGAGAGATAGATGGTTCTATGGCCTGAACATTTGTGTCCCTGCCACCACCTCTTCCCCCAAATTCATATGTTGGAATCCTAACACCCAGAGGCGATGGTATTAAGAGTTGGGGCCTTTGGGAGGTGCTTAGTTCATGAAGGTGGAACCCTCATAAATGGATGACTGCTCTTATGGGGGAGACCCCACAGAGCTCCCTAGCCCCTCCTGCCACATGAGGACATAACAAGAAGTCTGCAGTCCGAAGAGGGCCCTCACCCAACCATGCTGGCCCCCTGGTCTTGGAAGTCCAACCTCCATAACCATGAACAATAAATTCTTGCTTTTTGTAAGCCACCCAGTCTGTGGTATTTTGTTAGAGCAGCCTGAACTAAGACAGACAGATAGATAAACAAGAAATGCTTTGCTTTATGCTGGTCTCTTCAAGGACTTTAAAGAAGATCCAGGTCATAATCCTTAGTTTGCTTTCTGATGTCCCCGTTTTCTTTCCTCTACAAGTTCTGTTGTAATCCACACTCTCAGAAGCCTCTTCTTGGAAAGCACATCCCCTCAAAACACTTTCCCATCAGCCTCAGTGTGTTGGCTCCCAGCTCAGAGGTCTCTTCAGGATGGAGATTGCCTGAATCCCTCGGAACTGGAAAGGCAGCCGAATATGCCACCTCAAAATATACCACTTTAGCACAAGGGTTAATTTGAGATGTAGGTAGTTGAGAAGAAACAAACACAACAAAAGTTCTCTGCAAAGCAGGTTGTTAATTTGTAAAGATGTCCCCTCCTCTCTACTAGGAAGGACAGAAGTTAATCACTAGAGACAAGTCTAGACGTGTGTCAGCCCAGAGATGGTACTAAAGGAATTGATTGTAACCTGTAAATACTAGCCCTCATTTATCATTAGTTCCTCATATATTTGCCTTTCCACAATTTGCCACTCCTAACAACTCAAAGTCCTTTCCTTTGTCTTGCTACTTCTCTAAAAGTATACTGTTCTTTGTTAAGATGCTATTTAAGCCCAGGATACTATACTACTCCTGTGAGTTACTCAACTCTGAATGCTCCCATGTGTGTGCATGAAGCACATATTAAATAAACTTCTGGTTTGTTCATTTCTTAGCCTCTTGTTAATCCTTTGTAATCCTCTGTCTTTTGTTACTCTAATTTACAAGGCTCCAGCTGGAGAAACTAAGAGAGTACAGGGAAGGTTTTTTTTCCTCCCCTACAAACTCTTTGCCTCCTTTTTTGTCTCCCCCTTCGCACCATGTCCAGGAAGAAATGTGGCCGGGGCGGCTTGTCTGCAGAGGCTGGGGTACAGCTGGGGAGAAAGAAAACTGGACCAGAAATGTTGGGATCCTCAATGGCAGATCAGTGTGGATACATGGCAGCCCTTGGCCTGGTGAGGCTGTCTCTGTGTCTGGGCCATCTCAAGCCATCGTTTTTATAGCCGCATCTGGATAAGATCAGGAGAAGAACTCATAATGTTACATAATGTGAGCTATTTTATGCACTTGCACTTAACAAATAATAGCTTTAATCTCTCTAACTTCTACTCTTTACCAGAGACGAGTAATAATTCTCAGTAATTCATCATTCCTTAGATTCATCGAATGAGCCCCCATGGACTCTCATACAAGGCAAGGACGTGCAGTTCCATTGTTCATCAATAAACAGTTCACTCATCAATTATTAAATAGATTAAATGGGCCAGGTCCTGAGCTAGACATGAAGACAACTAAGTGAATTGGACCTATTATCTCCATTCTTGGGGTGGAGGTGGTGGGGACCAGATCACATCAATATTCCACAGTAAGGGCTATAATGGAAGGGTTCCATCCAGAGCTGGGGGCTGTGCTCTTCTGGTCAAAGGATGGGCCAGTAAGACTTACCCAGGACTTTGCATCTAAAAAAATTATAACCTCTGGTACAGCCAATGTGAAAACAGTATGGAGGTTCCTTAAAAAGTTAAAAATAGAACTACCTTATGATCTAGCAATCGCATTACTAGGTATTTACCCAAAGAATACAAAAACACTAATCCAAAGAGCAAGTGAGCGAGAGAGAGAGAGAGACCCAGAAACAGTCTTTTAATTATAGAGAACAAACTGAAGGTTACCAAAGGGGAGGTGGGTGGGGAATGGGCTAAATAGGTGATGGGTTAAGGAGGGCACTTGATGTAATGAGCACAGGGTGTTGTGTGGAAGTGTTGAATTGCTATATTGTACACCTGAAACTAATATTACACTGTAGGCTAACTTACTGGAATTAATAAAAATTTTAATAAAATTTAAATTAAATTAAATTAAATAATAAAATAAAAGTTAAATAAAATAATAAATTAAAAAATATATAAAAATATAAAATAAAAAATAAATATAAAATATAAAAAAATAAAATAAAAAATAAAAAATTAAATAAAATAATAAAATAAAAATAAATAAAATAAAATTAAAAATAGATATATAACGTAAGTTTGGGAAATTCTAAGTAAGTTCATGAGGACTTTGTCCAAAGAGGTCATCTAGTATGCCCAGTTACACCTGTCTCTGATCTCAGGTTCCATGACTCCCCCAGTGTAATCGCTCCTGATGGCCTGTTTCATTGCTGCCGTTCCTCACAGCTTGCTGGCTTCAGAATGTCAAAGATGAGTTTGTCTTCATCACGATTGCTTGCTAAGGCCTCAGGGGCTCAGGAATTGGATGCCTCAATGAATGAATAGGTGGAGAGGCAGAGGAGTCCTTTATTAACAGAAGCTACAGTATTGTTTTGAGTCTATCTACAAGTTTTAAAAGTGCTACATAATCACTACTGAAAGTTTTCTTTTTTATTTTATTTCTTTTCAGTGTTCCAGATTCATTGTTTATGCACCACACCCATTGCTCCATGCCATACATGCCCTCTACCAGGTTCACCCAACCCCCCAGTTCCCTCCCCTCCAAACTCCTATAACCTATAACCTTTTTAAAAACTTTTTTTTTTTTTTAAGTAATCTTTCTGCCCAATGTAAGGCTTAAACTCATGATGCCAAGATCAAGAGTTGCATGCTCTACTGACTGAACCAGCCAGGAACCCCCTTATTCAATCTTTTAATTTTTTTGTATTTTTCATTATTTTAAAATTGTAAATATTTTTAAAGATTTTTTTTAAAATTTATTTATTTGACAGGTAGAGATCACAAGTAGGCAGAGAGGCAGACAGAGAGAGAGAGGAGGAAACAGGGTTCCTGCTGAGCAGAGAGCCCGATGTGGGGCTCGATCCCAGGACCCTGGGATCATGACCCGAGCCGAAGGCAGAGGCTTTAACCCACTGAGCCACCCAGGCGCCCCGAAACTGTAAAATATTTTTAAATATTCAACTTTTTTAAAGCTCAGTTTAGTGAATGGATTTTTTTCAGTGGGGTCACATCATTAATCTTATACTGAGAGTTGATAGGGAATCAGATTTGCATCAAAGAAATGTTTCTTTCCCATTTTTTTTTTAAGATTTTATTTACTTGACAGAGATCACAATTAGGCAGAGAGGCAGGCGGGAGGGCGGGGGGACAGGCTCCCCCCTGAGCAGAGAGCCCGATGTGGGGCTCGATCCCAGGACCCCGAGACCATGATGCACGTCAAAGGCAGAGGCTCAACCCACTGAGCCACCTGGGCGTCCCCCCTTTATTTTTAGAGAAATATTTTCTACAGCTGTATTAGAGGAAAAAGTGTTATGTAAACCAGGGCTACCTGTTTTCACTTTGATCTAAAGATACGTATAAATTTTTTTTTTAAGATTTATATATTCATTTAGAGAGAGAACATAGGTTTGAGGGGTAGAGGGAGAGAGAAACTTAAGCAGACTTCCCACTGAGCACAGAGCCCAGTGTAGGCTCTATCCCATGACACTGAGATCATGACCTGAGCAGAAACCAACAGCCAGATGCTTAACTGACTGCCCAGCTGGGTGCCCCATAAAGATAAATATAAGATTTTTTTTAAAAGAAACATAATGTTCTCTGTTCATTTCATTTAACAAAGTAAGTACATTTCCTACTATGAATAAAATACAAATTTATATAGACAATTAAAAAAACATATTTTGATGCATTTTCTTCCAAAAAATTTTCCATGTCTGGGTTTTTTTTTTTAAACAACCATGATCATTTTAAATAAGATTCTTAAGTAGGAAGAGTAAAATCTTGGGAACCAGTCTAATTGCCTTCCTAAGATTCTGAAAGATTCATCCAAATAAGAAAATTAGGCAATATAATTAAATGGGCACATTTAATTAAATGGGTCGATGCAGGGTGATAAAATCCTCCACACAGTGAAAATAAAGCCTACAGTGATACTCAACAAACAGAACATAAACTCAGGCAGTTATGGCTGATACAGAGAGGTGCAGAAGACCTAGAAGCCCCACTGGGCCTTTAAAGTGTATCAAAACCAAGAGCCACCCTCGCTAATCTGTGATAGTCAGCAAGATGCCCCGGCAATAAAAGGAAGCATCAGGAGAACAAAGGTATGGTGGAAGGGTTAATGATGTCTTTGCATCAAATTAATATATGAAAATGAATTAAAATACATCCTTGAGACTGGCAGCATTCATCTCTGTGTCGGGGGGAACCGGGGAGACAAGAATCTACATTGTTCCTCAAATTAAGTCATTTGTCGTGGGAAACAGACTATGTTTATAAATACGGTCAGTTCTACACTTTCCTTTGTCAGTTGATGTTGTTAATAACCGAAGTAAGTGTGTGACAGCAAATCTGTTGAGAAAAGGAAAAAAGGCGAAATTCTGGTTTGGTGGCAGTAGTCTTCAGAACCCTGCCTCTCCTCCACCAATCTTATTATTAGGACATTATGATGGACATTATTAGGACATTATTATTAGGGTTGCACAGGAGGCAAAACTTTTCCTTACCCTCTTAGGAACTCTGACTAGACCTGAGAATTAAGTTGACATAAGACAGAATAATAAGAGAAAAGCAACAAATTTATTTTTATAAGTATGTGGGAGCCTTCACAGGAAAATGAAGATCCAAAAAGTGGGAAGGCCTACATTTTTATATACTAGATTGAACAAAGGGTAGTAGTTACAAGAAAGTAGCTAAAATGTAGGAAGAGACTAAAGGAAGATAAGGGTAACTTTGACAATGTTTGTACAAATTCTTCTTGGCCTTGACTCCTTTTCTCTGGTCATGAGAATGTTCTTTTCCTCCGGGTGTAGGGAAGGCCTGTTGTATATGGGAGTGTTACCTCCTGTTTTTTGGGGGGAGGGGGGAGGGGAAGTCAGAGCGCCTTTCTTACACCTGTTGTCTTTCAAGTGCCTTTAACTCAAAATAGTCAATATGTTAAACTGGCATGTTTTGGGGTGCCATGCTCTGAGCCCACTCATTAAGTCCTGCATTGCCCTCAGTCTCACTCTGGGGAGCCCAGGTGGGTTTTAGTGTGGGTGTACAAGGTGATGGTAATGGCCTGTGGTGGGACATGAGGAAGTCAAAATGTGCATTAGAGTAAAACCCACTCGAAGCTCTATCCTTTGCACTGATGGTTACCAGAGGGGAGGTGGTGGTGGTGGAGGGGTGGTGGATGAAACAGGTGATGAAGGGGATTAAGAGCACACTTATCCTGGTGAGCACCGAGTACTATGTGAAATTGTTGAGTCACTGTATTGTACACTTGAAACTAACACAACACTGTATGTGATCAATACAGGAATTAAAATTAAATTCTTAGTAAAAATAAGTAAGTAAGTAAATAAATATCTCTACCCTTTGCTCCTCTCTTAATTGGTTTTACCACTGGTGTCTGAAGCACATGACCTTTAGGGGGTCTGAGCCTGGAGGAAGTTCCTCTGGGCTCCACTAACTCTGGCTTCTGCTGACAGGCATGACTATAGTCTTGATATATGTGGCCAACATCACCCATCCTTCCGCTACATATAACTTGCCCATTCCCCCATGTAAGAGAGTACAAACTTTATTTACCTCACAACTTAAAAAAAGAAGAAAAAAAAAGACTCCTTTAGATGTCATGGTAAAAGTGTTCACAGAAGCCAATTTTTCTCCTGACAAAGAGGGACACTCCTTTGTAACTATAATATAACCATAAAAATCGGGAAATTGGCAGTGATAAATTACACTGGGGGGGATTTTCTTCTGCATTTTACATTTGAAGGTGGGGGAAGCTGTGAATTAACTAACAATAGATTAACAGGAGAAAGGTTTGTTTGTGCACGTGGAAGGTTTCAGATGAAAAGGTAACCTGGGGATGCCTGGGTGGGTCAGTCAGTTAAGTGTCTACCTTTGGTTCAGTTTGTGATCCCAGGGTCCTGGGATCCGATCCCATGTTGCACTCCTTGCTCAGCAGGGAGCCTGCGTCTCTCTCTGCCTGCTGTTCCTCCTGCTTGTGGTCTCTCTCTCTCTCTCACAGATGAATAAATAAATAAAATCTTTATTAAGAAAAAAAAGAAGAGGGGGGATGCCTGGGTGGCTCAGTTGGTTAAGCGGCTGCCTTTGGCTCAGGTCATGATCCCAGCGTCCTGGGATCGAGTCCCACATGGGGCTCCTTGCTCAGCAGGGAGCCTGCTTCTCCCTCTTTCTCTGCCTGCCACTCTGTCTGCCTGTGCTCGCTCGCTCTCTCTCCCTCTCTCTGACAAATAAATAAATTTAAAAAAAATTAAAAAAAAAAAGAAGAGGTAACCTAGACAGCTTAAGGTAGGGATTTATGTATCAGTTTAATAAGGGGGCAGATAGTTGTGTTTAGGGCTTCAAAGGATGTAAGGTTGGGATTGAAGCATGTTTACACAATTTTTGGAATGTGCTGGTGTTCAAGGTAAGACCTCCCTGATTGGAGACCTCTCTGGCAGGGGCTGTGACAGATGACTCTCACAAAGTTCTGATAGTCAGATAAGGGAAGGTCGACCACACAGGAATTTTTTGGGCATTTGCTATAGCTCACATGTTTCCACTTTGCAGTAATCTGCATGTCATTCATGTGTGATATCAGTCCCATCACCGGTCACCTAATCCATAGTCCCCCTTGTTTGTCAACTGCTCCACTAACATCCTTTATAGCAAAAGGATTGAATCCAGAGTCACGATTGCATTTAGTTGTCATATCTCTTTGTTTTTCTTCGGTCTAGAAGAATTCCTCAGGAACTCTTTCAGGATCTTGAAGACTTTGAAGATAATAGGCCAGTTATTTTGGCAAAATGCAATTAAAGTATTTTTATCTAACCATCCATTCATCTGTAGGGGAGGAAAAAAAAAATCCTTGCTCCTTTAGTCTTCTAAGTTCTTGGTTGGGACCCTTGTAACAAAAAGCAGATTAACAGGAGAAAAACAAACAGAAGCTTATTACCATGTACATCTAATTTATACACGGGAGAAACTCAGAGTAACTCAAGGAGATGCTTTAGAACTCTGGCTTATGTAGCATCTTCAACAAAGAATAATAAATTGGTAGAGAAATGACAGGACAAAAGGAAGTAGTTTTAGGTTTCCAAGGGTGGCAAACTGGGAAGCTGAATATATGGCAGGAAACTAATGGAATAAGGTTTGTTTATGGATTCCTTCACTGTCACCTGGTAAGAGTCTGTCTTCAAAGAAGGAGAATTTATATCCTGTTTTTACACAGCATAGGAGGAGGGCAGAGAGACCTTTCTTGCATTTGCTACTTCTTAATTGTTGTCAGTGCAAAATAATTTTATGGGTAAAAATTCTGGTTTTCTTCAACTCATTAATTAATTTATTTGGGATAAGTAATTGATTAGCTACTATGGGTTGAGCTCTGTCAAGCACTGGGATACATACAGGGCACTAGATGGATGTGGATCTTTCCTTGGGAGAGGCCCTTTATCCCTAGAGTAGTTAAGAAGATGGATTTTGGATTCAGGATTTCTGGGTTCCGGTCCAGCTCTACTACGTATTCCCATTAGAATCTTGGTTTTGTTACTTAATCTTTACATGCCTCACAGAAAGAGGGAAGGTCAATAAAAATACCTACCACATAAGATAGACATTTGCTTAGATGAGTTAATACTGGCATCTCAGAATATATATCAGTGATCTGAATCTAAAAATTAGATTTTCTGTGTGAAGATGCTAACTGGGTTCTAATTCACGTTATTTTAAAAAGAAAAAAATTATACATTACACATCAATTCAAGGTCCCAATTTCTGAAATCACGACTAAAATACACTTAAACAACTGAAGAATCAGAATATTCCACCCCAAAATATGCCACTTTGGGATAAGAATTATTTTGAACAATGGCATCTGAGTTTCTAAGCAGTCTTATCTGCCTCAAAGCTGAGCCTTATGAAAGAGCTCAATAGTTATAAATACCATCCCTGGGAGCAACTCTAATATTCTCTTCTTGGAGATGAAGTCAGGTTTCAGGACACCCAGACAGACATTGTCACAAACTGTCATATCTTCCATCTCTTTTTCTAAAGGCAATATTTATTTTTCAAAAAGCATTTGCATAAGTGCCCTTTCTCCCCTTCTTTCTAAGAAGTCATTTGTTCCCCCAGAAGTGCTTCTCTGTTCCTCCCCCTCCCCTATTAAGATGATATATAAACTCTAAATTCTGTCTCCTTGAGTCTCATTTTTCAGTGAACTCCATGTATATGTGAATAAAAACCTGTCTTTTCTCTTGTTAATCGGTCTTTTAACAGTTTTAAATTTTTTTAATTTTTAAAAAATTTTAAAAGATTTTATTTATTTGAAAGAGAGAGACAGAGATAACAACAGAGATAGCAAGAGAGAGCAAGAGTGGGAGGATAGAGAGAAGCAGGCTCCCCGCCAAGCAGGGAGCCCAAAATAGGACTGGATTCCAGGAGCCCAGGATCATGACCTGAGCTGAAGGCAGACACCCCGCTGACTGAGCTACTCAGGGACCCCTCTTTTGTCATTTTAATTTGCAGGTCCTCAAGACATAACCTATGAGAAAAAGGTTTTTTCTTTTCCTTCACACACCTATGTACTAGTAACAGT